>JAJJWW010001212.1:0-187768 GCA_023531295.1 Papaver armeniacum | reverse complement strand
AATATTCCAAGGTACTCTTCACCGATCCCAAGTCACTTTTATTATCGAGCCATCATTGTAACGAAAGATTTTAATACTTGTTACAAAGACTCCATTGATTAAAAAGTTACAAAGATCCGAATTCCTGAAGTTGCAAGAAAATACTAGAAAACCAAATCAAAAAACAAAAACAAAAAAAAATAGTAGTTGTACCCATCAAGAGTCAAGACTCTCCTTTCATCTTTGATATATTTTATTATTATTTATTTTTTTCTATGTTAAAGCTTGCAACCCTTTCAACCAGTACCTTCATCATCCTACCCTTCCTTCTAGTTTTTCGTAATAAGTCTCCATATCCAGTATCACAAAGTTCATGTGAAACCAGTTCACCGGAATAGTCATCCAGGACGGAAAATTTTCTAGTCAAATTATACAATTTGTGTTATTAATTTCATATTCAATTTTTTTGGGTTTATTTTCTCTGTTCTTTCGATCGTAATTTTGTTGCTTCTTTTGATCTAGAAATTTTCAAAAAAAATAAAAAAAAATCTTTGAAATGGTCTTTCCCCAAATTTACTCACTTTTTTTACCTATTTGCTCTTACAGGAGTTTAGCCCCGCGGTTCCCTATGGCTCAACATAAAGCTCCCTTTATTTTTAATTTAACGTGGCAATTTAAAGACCCTCCACCTATCCGTCCAGCCAGTTATCTCTACCCTTTACCTTCCGAAAACAAAGTTTCGTGTTTTCCATTTATTCTCTGAATACCTCAAACCTAAACAGGTGAAGGGGATAAGTAAGAAGATTCTGAAATCTCGATTAAAGAAGAATTCTTGTAAAACCCATATTGATCCTTGGCAAATTCTCTTTGACGTGGCTGGAGAAAGCAATATTCAAGAATCGTTAATCCCAGAGGAAAAACAAGATTGCCGTAATTTTGATGAAACCACAAATCAATTTGTGACTGGAATTTGTAAGAAAGGATTAGGAGGGGAGAAATTAAGAGAAGGATGTTGGAATCCGAGATTGACAGGAAGAGATGTATCTAAAGAAAAAGAAGATACGGAGAATATGTGGGGTAAACTTGAGAAAAAAAGAAAGGAAAACATGGAAGAAAACAATTTTTTTTAAAAAAAAAATCAATTGACTTAATTTGGCCTATGAACAGTGGAGGAAGACCAGCTGGTACAGAACAAAGTGGTGTTTGATAGAATCCATAATCATTTTAGAATGTCAAAAATTGGAGATGGAAGTGCCGAAAAGGACCAAATATCAGAAAGGAGGCAAGAAAGAAACCCAGAAGAATCGGGAGTAGAGATAAATTCGCAGAATTCCCCTCAAGATCATATGGAAGATGATTATAAAATTATGGCAGAATCGTCAATCTATATTGAGGTAAGCCTTAACCTAGCAAGTAAAATTAGTTTACATGATACGGGGAAAAAACATATATAGTAGGCATTTTAGAAAAACAATTGAATCATTTCACTTACATATCATTTCACATGACAGTCTTGTATTGCATAATGTTGAATATCCTGTAGTATCATATTTTTGGCAGTTTGTTAAAGTTATAGGCTGGAATTGCCAAGGCATAAGAAACGTAGAAACTATAAATAGTCTTAAGGATAATCCAGATTTTTTTTCTTTTCAGAAACTAAACAACATAATACATAAATGAAAAAGATAATGAACTCTGTTAATGTTCATAACTACTGGCTTGTTTCTCCTAGAGGTACGGACGGTGGTCTTTGCCTCATATGGAAAAATAATATACATTTCATAATTTTAGATCACAATTACAACTATATCAATGTAGAAATACATAATAGAAACAATACCTTAAATTGGATCCTTACATGCTTCTACGGTAGTCCGTACGGCTATATAAATCAAAAAGAAGAGTCTTGGAATATTATTACACTTATGTCAAATTATGTAAATAAACCATGGGTAGTGTTAGGAGATTGTAATGTTGTCTTACATGAGCAGTAAAAAAAGAGTTCTCATCCCTTTAACCATAGAGAAGCTAGTAATTTTAATGAATTAATAGACGATTATATTATACACATTGAAATTTCGAGTCGAGTTTATCTCGTTAATATAATTCTCGAAATATGAGTTTAAAGCTTAGAATGCTTCATCATCTACTTGACAACTTTGGTTATGAACAATTCATTTGTTGGAAACTAAATATTAAGTCAAGTTAATCATGTGAAAATTACCTTGAACATCTTACATGATTTATATAAGACAATCATTTGATGTTAACTCGGAATGTTTCGTATTGATCAAATAATCATTTTGAAGCTAGTGGTGTGTGTAAGATTACCATTGTGATTGTTCTAAGGATGTTTCAAATTGATTATCGAGATTTTTAGAACTACTACCAAAATCTGGATATAGCATAGTATGCATACTTAGTATGCGAACTGTGAAATACTAGTTAGGTACGGAACTCCTTTTTGCGAACGAGTTTATCTGTATGGGTGCGTAACTGTAGTTTGCGAACTGTGTTTCCGAACGGCAAAACTAGGTAAGGTCCAGAACGGTGGTTTGTGAAATCAGTTTGCGAAATCAGTGGTTATGTTCTAAAATCGGCAGTTATGACAACTTATTCACATACTCCGTATGCTAACTAAATTGTCTATACTCATGAAGTTCGTTTGCGAACTAAAGTCCCTAAATTTTCAATGCCCTTAAGGTATGCGAACTCGGTTTGCAAACCATGGCATTATGTTCATGAATTGGTTCTAGTATACGTACTTTGTACACATACACAAACCAAGCCGAATATGTTTCAAATGCTTCACATATATTTTCATGAGATATTAAGCATTTGAACAACTCTCTTGAAACACATATTGGATACATTTTATCATCTATCAATGTTGGTTGATTATCATATTGAGTCTAGAAGTGTTTGATAAAAATGGATAAGCTAAAATTGTTCATATGGATAACTTCGGTTAACTGTTATTGAGACAACTCGTTATACACGTTTAGGTACGGTTTACCTATATCTGAATATAAGTATATTTCATTTGTGTATATCAAGCTAAACCATCTAACAGTGTAGATTGATTGCTTATTTTCTAAGCAAACTCTTGAATTTCAAGTCAGGTTTTCATCTAACGGTGAATATTGATTGATTTATTAATAATCTATCTTAGCTTTGATTGCAAGCAACCCTGATTTGAAAGACTATACAAGGAGAAACTCTAGCATCTGGGAAACCTAATCCCGACACTTATGTTGTTAGTCTCGGAATTATATTGGAGTTTAGTCCATACAGATTGCCAAACGAAAAAGTTGGGTGTGGTTGGTGTACCCCCGCGTTTTCAGAATCTAGGACCAGAAAAACCAGGATCGTGCAAAGCAAACACATTATAAAAGCTCATAAGATTATAGAAATCAGTATCTCAACCTCTAAACCAACTTTATTATCTTATGTTCCTAGCAGAGCATTGAGATCTGCTACAAAGAAAATTGGTTCACTAGGGGTAATAGGATTCAATTGCCATTGACTTTCCCAGAAAGTCTGTCTAATGTTGCTATTGGGTTGACCATATATGAAATGGATATTATTAGAACAATGCTCGGTTAAACCTATAAGTTTTGCTATCTCAAGCTTGTTGTCAATGTTAGATGATCAAAACTATATCTTGATCTCTAGTTTACCAAGTTAAGTCTCGGACTAGGTTAAAATTTGGTAGTTGAGTATCAAACATCACCCTCGAAATATGATTTTAGCAAATATGTTCAACGGTCCTTAACATATTAGTTCTAAGAAATTTATTTTTTGTAAATTAATTTGTGGATCAATTGAAAATTGCCCAAGTATATGATTTTATCACTTGGAAATGTTTCAAACATCATAAGAGAAAAATTCAAACTACCGATATTTATGCTCAGTGTAGGTTGGGGAACCAGTTCACAAACCATAGATACCTAAGTTTTAGAAATACGGGAAGGTTGGAGAACCAGTTCGCAAACTGTGAGTTCAGTTGGGAACAGTTCACGAACTGTTGTGAATTGAATTCTTGAAATTGGTATTTTAGGCTAGCAGTTGGTGAACCTGGTTCACGAACCGTAGTCAACTGAGTTTGATAGTCTTGTAGGGTTGGTGAAACCGATTCACGAACCTTTACACTATGACTCATGAACAAGCCTTACGGTTCATGAGCCATTGTACCGTCCCTGCAGATTTTAGCAGATGCTCAAATACTTAATTTTTTAAATATGTTCGCCATTGTTAGATTTCTCTCAAACACTTCTAAGACTTCATTGTTCACTCAAACACTTATGTGTGTGCATCATGATTGAACTCTTAAGTGTTTAAATTGACATCAAATTGCTTTTAATTCTTTGGCATACTAGCCAAACCGAATATTCATTATACTTGGTTCCAGAATCGATTCATAGTGTATATTCATCTACTGTATTTTCAAGACCTAAAAGTGTTGGCTTGATTCCCAAGTTATCTTAGATTGAATTCAAAGCAACCCCTAGTTATTTGAAAATTATAAATAGATATGCTCTATCAACTGGGAAATCCAATCCCTAACACTTTGTTTCCTAGTTGATTCTAGAGTCTTCTTTTATAGACCTAAGTTTCCCCTGAGAAACATAATTAGGTTCACGACTAAAAGACTTCGCTTTGGGGATTCTTGAATCCATGTCCTACTATCTTTACCTTGATAGTTCGATCTTCGAGGTTTTCGTAATCTCTTTCAGGTTGATGGTAAGTTTGGCTATCATGTTGTAAGAACTTATAAGAATTAGGTGATCTACCAATGCACCTCTTAATGAAAATTCTGAAAAGATTTAAGGATAATGAAATGTCTAGAGTTAGACTTTAAATGGGTTTTCAAGAAGTAATGATTCTTATAGAGAACTTTGAATAGGCGTGAATTACCAAGGGATGAGACATTTCACCAAGAGCCATAAATGACCATTACTAGCAAATTTTATGGACTTGTAAAAGGGGATTAGATCAATTATCCTCAAAGCAGAGAAAAATAAACCAGAAAAATAAAGAACTTGAGAAGAGAAAGAAAATCAAGAGATAATGACAAGATTTGGAGGAAATGCTCCATTGGGATATCAAAACTCAAGCACTTATGAGTTTGTGAAGAGAAATGTACTGACGATGGAGACAAGGGAATTGGAAAATTTGATTGGTTTTCTCATAGGAAAAATATAAAAGCGCAATGGATTAACTGAGTATGAGAGAAATAGATGAAGGAATTCTGAATAATTTACTCAATGTAAGGTGAAGAGGTTTGCGAGAACAGAAAGGAAGAAAAGAGAGAAGGATGATAGTAATGATGGATACAACCTGGAGAAAGAGGCGCAATGAGAAAGAGATCGATTCTGAGCAGTCTGATGGAGTTTATGAGTATCATGTTGAGTAGATAAGTTCATCTAAAGAAGATTCTTGTGCCGTGGATGAGATAAAAAATGAGGCTTTGAGATCTAAAGATGCTTTATATAGTATATATTTGGTTGAGAAGGCAAATCCCCTTATTTTTGCAAGGCCATGCAAGAAAGCTGAATATAAATTCATATGGAGATACATACAGTTGAAGGAATTGATCCAGATGGTGAACCGATAAGCCATGTAGAGTCAGGGGATGAGGATATTGATGATGATGATGACATGGTGATGAAGGAAATGGTTATGGTTCTACTGCACAATCTGGAAGTGACTATAGTGCACGCTATGAGGAGGAGGACTAGGACAACTATGATGGGGGAGGATGAGTAGTGATCTCCCCTTAGATATTAGATAAGACAAGGTTTGTTGGCTTGGAATAAATTTTAACAATGATCAACAAGTTTTTTGTTAACAAATCTTTATGGTGTATGTTGTTTCTCTTCTTAGAACTGCTACTATGTTTCATAATCATTTTGCTTCTCTAGTTGAATTGGACGGTGTTGAGTGTTTTTTATGTAGTTTTGGTGTAGTGGTCTTGAACAGTTGTAAATTTCTATTGGTAGTATTATTGGTGTTTAACGGGGTTTATCTCTTGTTGATGGTAAGTTTGACTACCAGGTTGTAAGTCTCTCAGTTGTATGAAAGGATGTTTAATAAGGGATGTGATGATTATACATGTGTTGATCTTGGTTTTAATGAACTGGATCTCTTCAGTGCACTTGAAATGCTGCTGATATTATTTTATGTGATACATTTACTGAGAAATTTGTTATTCTAGATTGGTGCTTAACTTTGAATCCATAAGTAAAATTGAAGGGTTTGTAAATCTCATTAAACAATTGTTGAAGGTATTACTAGAAGAATGATTAAACTTGAGATGATCTGAAATTGAACAAAGTTCATAGTTAAGAAAAAAAAAAGATACAGAGGATTAAAAAACTAGCTTACATCATCGTGACGGAGCAGAGCTCAAGAGAGGAGGAGAATATTGGTTATCTTGACAAGTATTAGAATGTGCCTGCATTGGTGAAAAAATATTATTCATGTTCATGTTCCCCATGAGAAACTTTATGTTTCGTTGATTTTGAGACACATACTTGGAATAATTGTGCGCACAGTAAGTACTCATGTAAGTGCACTTGCTAAAAACAATCATTTCTATTAGGAACCATAACCAACCAAATTATGCCCTAAATGGCAAAAAATAAATAAACTAGTGAACTAACTTGAGATGTTACAAAGTTGTGGTACAATAGAAGTAGATCCATATAATATAGCAGATGAGAGATCTTCCCTAGCATTAGATTTATTACTAAATTTTTTAAAGCAATACAAGTAGGTGGGATACTTTCCCAGTTAACAGTATAGTCAAAAGATTTTGCTTTTTTTGGCTAAAATATCTGCTCCCCAATTGGAAGTTCTAGGAACAAAGAAAAATCCGACAAAGGTAAGGCGGGATTTCGCAATCCTATTATCCTCAATCAAAATTGCTTGATTATGCCATGTGTTGCAAGCAGCAAATGGGCAAAGGAGGAGGACTTATCATATTTCAGCATTGAAGGAGATTGCAAGAACCTTTTTGATTATGCCATGAAATAGAAAAGGTATTTCCTTGCAAGTAGTCAAAAAGGTTCTTGCAATCTCCTTCAATGTTGAAATATGATAAGTCCTTCTCCTTTGCCCATTTGCTGCTTGCAACACTCCTACTGCCTGTGCTTCTTCTGGTTCAGCTGCTGAGGATGGTCATGCTCTTTCCTTTTCAAATTCACTTGTATCATCTCTTAAAATTAGTGCATAGCCAGATGGCATGTCATGTGTTATCCAAGTTATATCCACATTCATTTTATGATAATTCTTAATATGAAGTTTCCAAATTTCTTCAACATTCATTTTAATAGGGGAGGAGTTCTTCTTAGGCTTGGTACCATTGTTGTGCCAGAACTTTACATGTCTCTGTATTTCTGTGGACAATAGAAGAGGAGATTTTTGCTTTTCTTGAACGCTCTATTAGATCTTTCTTTCCTGATAAACCACATTTTTTTCAGAACTAATTCTAATGAAATTGTAGTATTAGGTTAGTCTAAACAATCCTTACAACTATCAATCATTTTGATAGAAGCATTAACTAAATTGAGGTTGAGGTCTCAAACTTGTTTTGCTAAGAGATAGTGAAAGAAAAGGTGTTGTATTGTTTCATTATCATCACATCCAAAAGAACAAATCTCTTATCATCCCTAAAATTCTATAGTTGGTAGAAAGAGCATATTTAAACATTTCTAGGCAATTTTTTTATTCCCTGGGACATATATAATCCCCCATAGGTCCTTCCAAATTTGAGCAGACATATTTAGGTTATTAGCATTGATTCTTGGTTCATTCAGTTTGTTGTACATAGATTTAACCGTGAATTCACCAGAGGCGGTGAGATGTCATCTTAACCATGTCAAAAGCTTTAGACATGTCTATTTCACCCCAAAACCACAAGTTCTAGATTTTTCTTTTCGAATGTGTGAATAATCTCATGAGTTGGATGTTGTCAGAATTTTGTCTAAAATATAGAAAAGCTGGTTGAAAGTGAGATATGAATTTATCCATGAATGGTTTAGTGATATTAGACAATAATTTGGCTATAATTTTGTATAATAGTGTTTTACAAACCTATTGGTCTAAGAATAGTGTTTCACAAACCTATTGGTATAATAAATAGATAAGTGCTACTAATTTTTGGGTGCATTTTTCCATTTTTTAAAGAAATTCTGAATTATTGCAGTTACTTGATCACCTACAGTGCCCCAATTTTGTTTGAAAAGGTTGAGAGGAAAGCCATCGGGCCCTGATGACTTATTAAGTTTCATTTTTTTATAGAAATTTTAGAATCACAAATTTAGAAGGAACCACTAAATGGGAAGAATTTTTCTCATCAGAAATGACAACTTTAATGTTATTAAAAAGCAAATCATAAAAAGGTTCTGAAAGTAGTTCATAAGCATTGCATAGATTTCTTTTATATCATAGATTACTATTTCATTTTTTTTAAGGCATTCAATTGTATTCCATTTTCTTCTTCGAAGCGTGACTGTATGAAAATTTTTGTGTTTTTGAAAAGGCGAGGGTACCCAAATATACCTCAAGCTAAAACTTTTCCTACCTATAAGTCCTTTCTCCGAAAGTGATTGTCTATGGACTGAGTCGATACAATACAAATAATCGGTTCACACTTCATGTGATCGTCTATGGATACAAGATCGAGACAATACAACAACGAAGTATGTTTACTTGATACAAAGGTTCGGACTTAACCAAACACAATAGGATTGCTTATCAAGTAAATAGGAATTAACGTTTGTGTGATTTACTTTAATTATAATAAAACAATTATAATGCGGAAAATAAAAGTAAATGACACAAATAAGATTTTGTTAACGAGAAAACCGCAAAATGCGAGAAAAACCCGGGACCTTGTCCAAATTGAATACTCTCATGATTAAGCCGCTACACAAAATTACACCTAACTTCGTATAGTTGAGACCAAGTAACTAACCCTATAGTTCACTTAGTTCCGTCTGTATTCCCACGCCTCCGACTTGTGATACTTGGAACAATTCCTTTGGCTCGTATTCCAAACATTAAAGGAACAACAAATCTGTTTGGTATCAACTCTATTCAACCAAGTGATATGAGTCGGACAAAAGCTCTTCTGTTTATCTTAACATAAACTACTTCGTCGGGTCCTTAGATCTATCTTATGTTCAATCACCCAAAGGTAATCATTTAAGATCAAGCCAATCAATACCTTTAATCACAAGGAAACGTATTGATGCCGATCTACTCAATTAATCAATCCAATCTACCACAAGGATAAACCGATTATTAATTGGATCCTCTTTTACCAAATAAGTATTGTGCACACCAAAGATTATAAAACCCAAGTCGATCTTCAATATCTTCTTTGTCTTCAAATCTTCTTAAATCTTCAATAAAAACTGCACACAATCACTTGAATCTCTTGTGATCAATCACGCATGAACGAGTCTGTTAACAATGGATTATCACAAGATCGTCTTTAGAACTAACAATGGTCTAAAGATCCCTCATTCGAAACTCTAAACTAGTTTGAGTGAATCTTATATCGAAGAGAAGATTCTCAAGAATAAACAAACTAGGTGCAATCGATTTCAACCACCGTTAGTCAATCAAATCAATCGAAAACAAAGATAAACCGCAATTATCTAGTTTCCCACCAACGGGTCGCTAGAGCTTCTCAATCCCAAAGAAGACTTTAAACCGAGCGCCGTAAGAGATTTCGCCTAATTAGGTTACTCTCCTCTCCGAATAGGCGGCTACACCAAGAATTGACAATAAAAGAGTAAATTTGTTGTTACGAAGGATTAGTTTGCTAGAAAGGCAAACTTCATGTATTTATAGACAAGGAAGTTTGGACACCAAGGAATTTCCAAAACCTAAAATATTCTCAAGATATTCTTAAAATCACATGATTCGGTTTTCATAATTCCCCGAAATGCTCTATCCAAAAATAACGATCGAAATCTCTCGGAAAATCTAATTAGTAAATGCACATTACTAATTCTATAATTTCCCTACAAAATGAAATTAATAACCTTAATTAAAAGATTCTTAACTTACTTATGTTTCGATCCTGGGATTCTCTTCCCTTAGCCGTTAAGGAATATCTTTGAACAATTATAGAAATAAACATTCAAAGCACGTGTTCAAAGTTTGTCGACATCTTAACTTTGTAAGTTCTCTTTCACACTTACAACCTTGAAACCGATTTGCCACACTTCCAAACAAGTTTAGAATTGGTTCATCTGACTTTCAAGAACTATGTGATTGATCAAACCAACATTCAATCACAATCATGGGTTTACGGTTCTACCAAAACAAGTTTCGGTTCTACCTCCATGTGAGTATTGTGCATAGTCACACTAGCTTCCCAAAAGTTCGGTTGACTAGGTACTAGGATCGGTTCCTCACATATATATGGTATCTAACTTATATGTGTTGCACATGTCCATAGGATCGATTCCCCTTTACTCGCTATAAACCTTGTTGCACCCCATACAAGGATCGGTTCCCTTTGATGTACTTTGCACCCCTTACTAGGATCGGTTCCTTTCCCTTACTCGGATCGGTTCCCTTTCCCTTACAAGGTCAAGCATACAAAATCCGATCATACCACAGGTGATTACTTAAGATCGGCTTTACTAATAAAAGTTATACCAATACATAAGTCAGGCCTTTGTGAACAGTTCTACCAAGAACACAACAAGTTGTGAGCGGTTATACTCTATCACACATATTGGTTGTTCATAAGATATGCAATGAATAACAAAACCAATAACACCTGGCAATTTCCTTTTCGGTCCACAAACAAGTTTATGAAGTTACTTCCTTAGAACACATGTAAATATTGTTCCATAGGATGAAATCCTCACCTCATACCCATACATAATCACAATAGCATTCAAATAATTATGGCGATGTCTTATCTACAAAGTTTAATGGTTAAGCAATAAACCTCGTATTGTATTCCTTAATACTATGTGTATCTAGAGTTCAAATATGCTTCGCAGTTATGTTTTCAATATGCACGACTTGAAAGATACGTTAGGGAATGAAACAGTTCAAGTCAAATATCACTAACCTCGAGTCAAATATTCCTTAATACCGGTCATGAAACTGTCAGCAGTTGTGACAGGTATAAATACCTGCTCTGTTCTTATGTCTGCAATAAAGAAATTGAGAAGAAGATTATGGAAATTCAACTTGATGGATTGTCCAACGACATTAGATATTTCAACATGGTATCAGATACCTAAATCCATTTTTAAATCATCTTCTTCTCTGTAAATCAATGGCAATTCAAGATAAACATATTCCTTTGAAATTCAAACCACCATCCAAACTATCTAACACAAATTATTCATTATGGAAATCTCAAATTGTACCTCTTCTACGTAGTTACGTTTTGTTGATGGATCGTTTCAATGTCCAACTAAATATTACAGACGCACTTCTCATGCTGGTGCTGCAATTGTTGATGATCCTGCATTTTTAGATCTTGATCCAGATAATGATTTTGTGAAGAACCCAACATATTGTAACGGACGGGAAAATTTACCCTCTGACAGGTTGGATTTCAACCCGACCAGCAAGGCTAAACCTCCGTTCCGTCACTCGGAAAATATAAAACGATATGTAAATCCATTTTGGAACATTAAGAACAAAATGAAATAAAGCTGCAAGTTGCTGCTAACTTACTATACTGTTTTCAAAAAGTGAGGCTCAATAATAAATTAAAATTTACTGAGAAAGAGAAATAATAATAATAATAATAAAAGAAATACTTAACATTAAAACAGAAAGCTAAGCTTTTAATTTAAAAGAGACTCTGGAAAGGTAAGGAGATTTGATATTCAACTCCCATTAACAAATGAAATTAACTATAAAAATGTACATCTAAATGTACATAAGTGTTTTGCACAAAACTATCTTTCAACTGTATAAAATTTTTAGTATCCATACTTGGGAAAAATTTAATAAAAACTAACTTCACATTAACACTAAAACACCCCAGCCCATGATATATATATACAAGGACAACAATATATACCACATTGTGTCCATAGCTCCACGCCGCAAGCTATTCTCAGCTTACTACATCGAGCTAGCTCCAAACTCTGTGGGAAAACAAAACAAAACGGGTGAGCCACAACCCAGTAGGGGATACAACGAAAATCGAGCGCCTAAAAATATACAAATAAAAAAAAAAAATGCCACAAGAAAGAAACAATAATAAGAACACTTGAACTGAAAAATGAAGTTCACAAATAATTGTAAAGCATTCTTTCTCAAACATTTGCAAGCTGCCATTCACTTCGTTTCAAATAAATATTTACTCCACTATTTACAAGGCCAGCGCCAACGTCAGGGTAGTCCGATACCAGCCACCGTTATCAAACAAACGGTCTTCCGGGTTGCCATCCGTAGATGGGGTGCCAATTAAGGCCTGACGGTCCTATAGTAGAGTACACTAGTTTCCAAATCAAATCAGTATTCGTCAAGAAAACATCCACAAAACCAAGTTATGAAAATATCGTAAATCCATAACTAAAACTCACACAAAAGTAAGTATTGGCAGCATCCTCAAAATTCGATTAAGCATACATCTACTGAGAGTCATGTTTATAAATCAACAAACTTAATCCATCAAAGCTTAATAGTAAAGTTTACAAGAGAACATTTCAGTCATCAGATAACTTAAATGGAATGCAACTTCTCAAATCATTGAGCATAAACAGTAAGGAATATAAACATGAGATGGGTATTCATAAAATCTCCAAGTTTTGACCATCTTCAATCGAAAATCCGTATAAAATTCATTAAGCGACGAAACTCGGCCAATGTCACATCGTTGGAAAGCTAAGAAAGCACTCTTTAACATAAAAATGATAATAAGTAGCAATGAAATGCATAGCTATGCGTAGCAGTCTCGACAAAACAGGACAGGTATTGCGGTTTCAGCAAAATTGTAGTTTTGATAGTTTATAATCAAAAAAATCACACAAAATTCGCTATGCAATGGAATTTGACGAATTTGGTCTCTTTTGAAAGATGAGAAAATCCTCTTTAACTTAAAAATGATGAGCAGTGGCAATAACATGCACATCTGTGCGTAAAAGTTTCGAAAAACCAGGACAGTAACTTCGTTTCCAGAAAATTGTTGTTTTTGGTAGTGTACAATAGAAAATTCATGCAAAATTCATTAGGCGATGGAAATGGGCAAGTTTGGTCTTGTTGAAAAGATGAGTGATCCCTATTTAACTTAAAAATTATAAACAAGAGTAACCAGTTGTATAGCTGTTTTGAAAAGTCTTAATAAAACAGGCCAGAAACACGTTTTCAGAAAACTTGTAGTTTCGGCAGGCTCCGATCAAAAATTCGTACAAAAATCATTTAGTGATAGAATTCAGAGATTTTGGTCTCTTTCAAAAGATAAGAAATCCCTCTTTATGTTAAAAATGATAAGCAAAGAAAATGGGCTATGTACCGGTGTCGAAAAGTCTCAGTAAAACAGGCCGGAAGTACCCTCGCAGGAATTTAAGGTTCTTTTCACAAACACTTGATGGGCTATTTTAGAAACTCAATTGAAGACTTGATTTTTGATAAAAATCAGAACTTGAATGAACTAAATATGTTTTTAATCTTCAAAAATCATTCATAAGCATTCAAATTTATATGCAACTCATTATGCAAAGATTAAACAATGAGTAAATATGACATTTCAAACCATGCATGTGCCTTGTGTAAAATCAGCAAAAAACATGGAAAAATTTAAAAGAGTTCATGAATAAAGTTGGTTACCTTTAGGATTTACCAGCATATGAAATACCCATTTAACGAATTCACAAATCAAAGAAACTAGAAGGAATTAAAGTCCAAATAGCACAAACAAAAAAAAACAAGAGATTCAAAGAAGAAAAACCCCTACCTTTGAAACAAAAAGTAGCACAATCCATTGAGAATCAAAGCACTATCTTTTGTAAGAACCAGTGAGGATTTTCTGAAAATTTAAATCAAACCCGACCAAATCAGTTGGTTACCACATAGAAAACATGTAAATCAAAGGGAAGAAAATCCCCCTACCTTAGTGCATGCCAAAAATCCAAGGGGTGCACGTTTTGAATTGTGTTTGAAAACTCCAAAGCTCCTTATTTGCTCTTGATGTGAAAAATAAGAAGTAGAAGATGAAGAAGATAAAAATGGTGAAATGAACAAATGAATGAGGTTTTTATTTTCTATTAAAATCAGGCTTTTGATGCAAAATACGAAAATACCCCCTCATGACATTTGTGCACCATGTACTCAAATAAAAGCACCACATGTGCCCAAATGGATGGTGGTCAAGTAGGGTCTTAGTCAACTCCATGGAACACTAAATTGACTATTCCCTTGCAATAAGGAGTGGCAAAATTTATTAATTGCACCCTCCTAGGAACTCAAGGCTCACCTAGCATTCAACATGGAATGCACCAAAATATTAGGATCAGTGCTCCCACATTGCACAATCCCAACACTACACAAATGGGTTGGGCTTATTGCCCAAAACCTAAAAAAAATTCTTTGGGTGTTACACCATTACCCACAAAAAAAAGATTTTCGTCCCGAAAATCAAACAAAACTAAGAGCTAAGAACATTACCTCCATACTACTATTGCTAGCGATAACTCTGTCACCATCTTGGAAATCTTTGTCATGTCGTGGCTTGGGTATACATTGCGCATCGGTAATGCTAATGGAGAACAACAACGCCTTTAATTTGAAGAAAACTTTTAAGAGGTCCCATAGTGCATCCAATTTACTCTTCTTGTCAATCTCAGAGAACTCCAAGAGTTTATTCTTCAAGTTTGCATAGCTCATTTCGAACACTCTCTGACAATCCTTATCTTTAGAATTTATTCCTGGCCCGTAACACACCTTCGACTAACTTCCATGCAAGACAATAGAGTACTACGTGATTACTGTGCAAAACTTTGTACGACATCAAATTGTAGCTAAACTACTGTGCGAAACTACCTTGTGAAAGCCGTCGTGTGCCACATTAACAAACGGGAGTTGCTCATTCCAGTTGGACTACTAGGATCACGTTCTGAAATTATAACCAAATGTCGAGAAAGTGAAAAGTTCATATAAAACTACAAGAACACCATGTAAAAGTATGAAGCGTGCTAAAGAGCTAAACTGAAATTTAGTTTTGCTTAGAATGATGATGCAAACCCACACTGAATGACAAAAGCCAAGGAAAATTTCAAATAGCCAGTTAAGACAAGCTCACTCTTACTTGTTGAGAGGATTAAGAGACAAAAATATCCAACCAAATGCTTAGAAAATCTTGTATAGAGGAATATAGAAAATGTTGGGATGAAAGGAAGAGTACCTTTAGAGGAACAGATGTAAATCTAGCATTTATAAACAATAAAACAGAACATTTCCTTCATGAAAATGGAAGTAAAAAGATCAGTCATGTGGAAGAACATAATATTAAACAATTAAGATCAAAAGCGAATCCAATTCAGTTCTGTAAAAATCGAAGGGAGTTTAAGCAATCTTCAGCTTAAAATTAAGCACAAATGAAATTTTGTTCTAAAGTTAATTTCGCAAAACACACGGATGACTATGTTTAGGATTAACAAAGTTTAGATATCCATTTAATTCAAGTAAAGAAAATCACCAACCTTAAATAAAGCTTGATTAAACATGATTTGTGAGCATGTATGGAGATTGATAAATGAAGAGGAAGAAAGCCCCTACTTGCAAAACTTAGACGATACAAACATGATTCCAACTACCTAACTGAATCACGCAATGTTCCTCACACCAAGTTTGTTGCGATGCACTTTGTTACTAAAACCTTTCACCTTTGTAGTTGATGTATGCATCCGAACTCGCACTTCGATACATATTAAAAGACAAGAAAACTCACTAGGATCATACCCTTTAATCAGCAAGACTTACTAAATTAAGATTCAAAAGACTCGCATCAAGCTGTATACATATATCATGGCATTGAACTTTTCAATCCCAACCCCAAGGCAACGGAAAATCGATAAGACAAATAGTCGCACAATAAAATTTGTAAACCGTTCCACTGATCAAAACCAAAAGGAAACAATACCAACCAAGACATTATATTTATAATTAAATCGAATACACGGCGGCAAAACCCAGGTAAGTCCAAAACTCACAGTCCAAGTAAATCGGAACTGTGCTCTGATACCAACTGTAACGGACGGGAAAATTTACCCTCTGACAGGTTGGATTTCAACCCGACCAGCAAGGCTAAACCTCCGTTCCGTCACTCGGAAAATATAAAACGATATGTAAATCCATTTTGGAACATTAAGAACAAAATGAAATAAAGTTGCAAGTTGCTGCTAACTTACTATACTGTTTTCAAAAAGTGAGGCTCAATAATAAATTAAAATTTACTGAGAAAGAGAAATAATAATAATAATAATAAAAGAAATACTTAACATTAAAACAGAAAGCTAAGCTTTTAATTTAAAAGAGACTCTGGAAAGGTAAGGAGATTTGATATTCAACTCCCATTAACAAATGAAATTAACTATAAAAATGTACATCTAAATGTACATAAGTGTTTTGCACAAAACTATCTTTCAACTGTATAAAATTTTTAGTATCCATACTTGGGAAAAATTTAATAAAAACTAACTTCACATTAACACTAAAACACCCCAGCCCATGATATATATATACAAGGACAACAATATATACCACATTGTGTCCATAGCTCCACGCCGCAAGCTATTCTCAGCTTACTACATCGAGCTAGCTCCAAACTCTGTGGGAAAACAAAACAAAACGGGTGAGCCACAGCCCAGTAGGGGATACAACGAAAATCGAGCGCCTAAAAATATACAAATAAAAAAAAAAAATGCCACAAGAAAGAAACAATAATAAGAACACTTGAACTGAAAAATGAAGTTCACAAATAATTGTAAAGCATTCTTTCTCAAACATTTGCAAGCTGCCATTCACTTCGTTTCAAATAAATATTTACTCCACTATTTACAAGGCCAGCGCCAACGTCAGGGTAGTCCGATACCAGCCACCGTTATCAAACAAACGGTCTTCCGGGTTGCCATCCGTAGATGGGGTGCCAATTAAGGCCTGACGGTCCTATAGTAGAGTACACTAGTTTCCAAATCAAATCAGTATTCGTCAAGAAAACATCCACAAAACCAAGTTATGAAAATATCGTAAATCCATAACTAAAACTCACACAAAAGTAAGTATTGGCAGCATCCTCAAAATTCGATTAAGCATACATCTACTGAGAGTCATGTTTATAAATCAACAAACTTAATCCATCAAAGCTTAATAGTAAAGTTTACAAGAGAACATTTCAGTCATCAGATAACTTAAATGGAATGCAACTTCTCAAATCATTGAGCATAAACAGTAAGGAATATAAACATGAGATGGGTATTCATAAAATCTCCAAGTTTTGACCATCTTCAATCGAAAATCCGTATAAAATTCATTAAGCGACGAAACTCGGCCAATGTCACATCGTTGGAAAGCTAAGAAAGCACTCTTTAACATAAAAATGATAATAAGTAGCAATGAAATGCATAGCTGTGCGTAGCAGTCTCGACAAAACAGGACAGGTATTGCGGTTTCAGCAAAATTGTAGTTTTGATAGTCTATAATCAAAAAAATCACACAAAATTCGCTATGCAATGGAATTTGACGAATTTGGTCTCTTTTGAAAGATGAGAAAATCCTCTTTAACTTAAAAATGATGAGCAGTAGCAATAACATGCACATCTGTGCGTAAAAGTTTCGAAAAACCAGGACAGTAACTTCGTTTCCAGAAAATTGTTGTTTTTGGTAGTGTACAATAGAAAATTCATGCAAAATTCATTAGGCGATGGAAATGGGCAAGTTTGGTCTTGTTGAAAAGATGAGTGATCCCTATTTAACTTAAAAATTATAAACAAGAGTAACCAGTTGTATAGCTGTTTTGAAAAGTCTTAATAAAACAGGCCAGAAACACGTTTTCAGAAAACTTGTAGTTTCGGCAGGCTCCGATCAAAAATTCGTACAAAAATCATTTAGTGATAGAATTCAGAGATTTTGGTCTCTTTCAAAAGATAAGAAATCCCTCTTTATGTTAAAAATGATAAGCAAAGAAAATGGGTTATGTACCGGTGTCGAAAAGTCTCAGTAAAACAGGCCGGAAGTACCCTCGCAGGAATTTAAGGTTCTTTTCACAAACACTTGATGGGCTATTTTAGAAACTCAATTGAAGACTTGATTTTTGATAAAAATCAGAACTTGAATGAACTAAATATGTTTTTAATCTTCAAAAAATCATTCATAAGCATTCAAATTTATATGCAACTCATTATGCAAAGATTAAACAATGAGTAAATATGACATTTCAAACCATGCATGTGCCTTGTGTAAAATCAGCAAAAAACATGGAAAAATTTAAAAGAGTTCATGAATAAAGTTGGTTACCTTTAGGATTTACCAGCATATGAAATACCCATTTAACGAATTCACAAATCAAAGAAACTAGAAGGAATTAAAGTCCAAATAGCACAAACAAAAAAAAACAAGAGATTCAAAGAAGAAAAACCCCTACCTTTGAAACAAAAAGTAGCACAATCCATTGAGAATCAAAGCACTATCTTTTGTAAGAACCAGTGAGGATTTTCTGAAAATTTAAATCAAACCCGACCAAATCAGTTGGTTACCACATAGAAAACATGTAAATCAAAGGGAAGAAAATCCCCTACCTTAGTGCATGCCAAAAATCCAAGGGGTGCACGTTTTGAATTGTGTTTGAAAACTCCAAAGCTCCTTATTTGCTCTTGATGTGAAAAATAAGAAGTAGAAGATGAAGAAGATAAAAATGGTGGAAATGAACAAATGAATGAGGTTTTTATTTTCTATTAAAATCAGGCTTTTGATGCAAAATACGAAAATACCCCCTCATGACATTTGTGCACCATGTACTCAAATAAAAGCACCACATGTGCCCAAATGGATGGTGGTCAAGTAGGGTCTTAGTCAACTCCATGGAACACTAAATTGACTATTCCCTTGCAATAAGGAGTGGCAAAATTTATTAATTGCACCCTCCTAGGAACTCAAGGCTCACCTAGCATTCAACATGGAATGCACCAAAATATTAGGATCAGTGCTCCCACATTGCACAATCCCAACACTACACAAATGGGTTGGGCTTATTGCCCAAAACCTAAAAAAAATTCTTTGGGTGTTACACATATGCTTACTGGACAAATCAAGATCAAGTGATTCTCTCATGACTATTCTCTGCTTGCACTGAAGAAATACACTCTCAGGTTCTTGATTGTACTTTCTCTCATGAGGTATGGATTCGTTTGGAAAACATCCATAATGTTACAACTAAATCTATATTGATGCAGTTAAAATCGGATGTAGTAACATTGAAGAAAAGTGATGATTATATGCTAGTTTACTTCAACAAAGCTAAATCCATCTCATATCAATGAGCTCAAATTGATCGTCCAATTACGGATGAGGATCTTATTTTCCATATTTTTACAAGGCTTACCTTCTGAGTTTAATGCTTTCAAAACCTCTATAAGTACACAACAACTGAAAAATAAAAACCTCATTACATACTCTGAAATGTTGGGATTACTTCTTTCTGAGGAGACTTGTATGAATTCTGATATCAATGTTGATCTAACTGCTGCTTCTGTTAATGTCTCACAACAACAAAGTCAGATTTATTCTTCTCCTCATTTTGGTCAACAATTTCAAGGTTCTACTTCTTCACAAGTTGGTAATTATCCTCACTATAATGATCAATCTTATCATAACTCCCATGCTTCTAATAATTGGAATTAATATCATGCAAGAGGTGGCTTTAACAGATCCAATATTTTTAGAGGTAATAGAGATGGTGGTAGATTCAGAGGAGGATTTTGTGGTGGTAGAAATCCTAATGTTGGTGGTAGATTTGGAAGGTTTACCAATTTTAGTAATTTTTATTCTCCATCCGCGAGATATAATTACTACATTGAGTGTCAAATTTGCAAAAAGCCTGGTCACTTAGCTGAATGTAGATACAAATATGCCATAAATGATTATTCAATGGCACAAGCATATCATGCATCTACTGATGATTTTAGTGAAGATTATGAGGAATTATGGTGTCCTGAACCTGAGGCATTTGTTGTGTACAATGAAGATTCTTCTACATCTCATTCTGGTTTGGTTCCTGATTCAGGAGCCACACATCATCTTACTTCTGATTTGTCAAATTTGAATTTGGATTTTGAGTATCAAGGCACATATCAAGTCAGAGTTGGAAATGGATCAGGTTTGCATATAACTCATATAGGTTCTTCTACTTTTGATACTGATACTGCAAGATTTACTTTATCTAATGTTCTTCATGTTTCTTCTATTACAAATAATTTAATCTCCGTGCATCAGTTTACAAAGGAAAATAATTGTTTAATTGAATTTTATCCGGATAAATTCTTTGTTAAGGATATGGATACTCACAAGGTTCTACTTCATGGTCTAGTTAAAGATGGTCTATATCATTTGGAGTTCAATATTGCACAACTTAAACAATCTTTCAATTCTAGTGTCTCTACAACAATCAGCTGCCACAAGTGTTGACGGTGGATTTTTGACGAAGGCTAAAATCGTAACATTATAATTTTACATATTTTTGACCTAGCTTCATACGTGTATGTGAAACTCATATTTTAGGATTCAGACTGAGCGTACAAACCTCATGTAATGATCCATGACTGAGCGTACAAACCTCAAGTCACGATCTCATACTGAGCGTACAAACCTCTCAGAGCACACATGAATATGCAGTATCTTAAGTATCTCAACTTTGATTTCAGCATATTTCATCAACTGAGCAATTTTAGTATTCACTTATGTATAGATCCGAGAACGATTGGACGACTCCTAGATGGATTGACCACTAGTATAGAGCAATAATGTCTTCAGGATGTTGCAAATATTCTCTGACTATACAAATTAAACATTCAGAACGAGTATGATGCTTCTACCACCTCATACCTCACTCTCGAATAAATACAATGCTCCTAGACAGATTGCCTGCTAGTATAGAGCCATCAATTAATTAATTCTAATCGCAAAATTCATCAATTGAATTCCTATAAAATTTTCTACTTTCATCGTAACATTTCATTACTTCAATTCATGGCTTTTCCCAACAGAATTCCATGGGTTAGTAATAAATATTCAACATACGGAAATTCAGGCACCACCGATTAAGCCCAAGAAAATGGAGCAAGTGTACTTAGTAATAAATGGACGAACGAGCACCCAAGTGCATAAATAAGAATTCAAAAATATGGACGAACGAGGAAGTATGGAGACTTATGCAAATAAGAAAGGAAAAAAAATAATTAAGAGGCGCACGGTACTGGTCCTCGCCGGCCGACCGGCCATGCCGATGTGGCCGGTCCCCCGCCTCTCCGTATTCTTTCTATTTTATTATTTTCCCCCATCTCTTGAAAACTCCCTTGTTTGAGCAAACTTCCTCGTTTGAGCAAAACTCCTAGTTTCTCCATATTTCTTCATACAATATGGCATAGGGAAGAGCGTCACGGGACTGGGCGCAGCGGCCGGCCATGCCATGGCCGTAGCCGGTCCCATGTCTCACTAAATCCTTAATTTATTATTATTTCTTCTCTCATATCGTGAAACTCCCTCGTTTGAGCAAACTCTTGGTTTCCATATTTCTCCAATATTGCTCAAATTTCCAAAAAGCCAAAAAGTCATATGGTCCCACGACCGCCCGGGGTTCTCACGGTTTTGATGATGGATTTTTTGCAAAGGCTAAAATCGTAACCTTATATATTCCTGATCTAGTAGTCAAACGAATATTGAGGCTCATGTCTCTCGTTTAAGCATGAAAACTCATGCCACGATGATCTCTGACTGAGTGTATTGCCTCCCAGAACATCCCTAAGAACCTCTGACTGAGTATATTGCCTCTCAGAGCATACATATGCAGTCTCTCAACTGAGACCAAGGCATATTTCATTAACTGAGCTATTTCAGTAATCACTTCTGTATAAAATCGAAATGATTGGACGGCTCCTAGATGTATTAATCACTAGTATAAAGCAATAACGTCTTCAGGATGTCGCGATGTTCCCTGACTTTACAGAATAAACATTCAAATCGAGTATTACACTTCAACTAGCCCGTACCTCGATTTTCGAATAATTATAATGCTCCTAGACAGCTTGCCTGCTATTATAGAGCCTTCAATTAATTATTTCTAGTTGCAATATTCATCAACCGAATTCCTAGAAAATATTCTACGTTCTTCATGATATTTCGTTACTTCAATTCATGGCCCTTCCCAGCAGAATTCCATGGGTTAGTAATAAATATTCAACGTGTGGGCATCTGAGCCACCATCTGAGCCACCACCAAATAAGCCAACATGCAAGTGTACTTAATAATAATGCACGAACGAGCATTCAAAAATACGAACGAACGAGGAAACCTATGCAGAATAGGGAAGAAAAATAATAATAATAAAATATTAAAAGGAACGCCTAGGGGACCAAGCCCACCGGCCGGCCGGTCATGCCGCTGTGGCGGTCCCCACGCCTCTTCCTTTATTTTATTATTTTTCCATGATCTCATGAAAACTCCTTCATTCGAGCAAACTTCCTCGATTTGAGCAAAACTCTTATTTCCCCACACGGTGAAAACAACATAAAATAAGGAAGAGTGTCACGGGACCGGGCTTACTGTCCGGCCATGCTCTAGTCGTGGCCGGTCCCACAACCTCTCTTATTCCTTATTTTATTATTATTCCTCGTCTCATGAAAACTCCTTCATTCGAGCAAAATTCTTATTTCCTCACAGGGTTTAAGCAACATAAAATAAGGAAGAGTGTCACGGGACCGGGCTTACAGGCCGGCCATGCTCTATCCGTGGCCGGTCCCACAACCTCTCTTATTCCTTATTTTATTATAATTCCTCGTCTCATGAAAACTCCTTCATTTGAGCAAACTCCTTCGTTTGAGCAAAAACTCCTCAGTTTCATCATATTTCCTTCACATGATGAAAATAATATAAAATAGGGAAGGGTGTCACGGGACCGATCCTACTAGCCGGCCGGCCTTGCCCTAGCTGTGTCCGGTCCCACACCTTATAATCCATAATTTTTCTTGTGAAATAGAGAAAGGGAAGAAGACAACACAAAGTAGAGAGAAGAAGAAGGGAGAAATTCTATTCATCATTATTTATTTACAAAGGTTTAGGACTCTATTTATAGAGTTACGTACTTGGTGCCCAAGTAATGTGGTCCCACTAAAATGGGCATCTACCTAATAAACTTCCGTTTATAACACTCCCCCTAGATGACCACTGTATCTAAGCTAATTGCCTCATTAACCTTATCGGGGAAAATCCGAAGGGACAAAACTGTTGAAGGGAAAAGAATACAATTATGAGAAAACTTATAACAGAGTTGGACATGCATCTGTTGCCTCGTTAAAACCTTGACAAGGAAAACCCAGTGGGACAAAACCTTGACGAAGGAAAAAGAGTACAACGTGATAATCCAGTAAAATACCTTTTATTATGATGCTCCCCCTGATAAGTACTTCATTTAAATCTTGGCTTGCAAATCTTTAAACCGCAACTTCCCAATTTGATGAACGAATTTCTTGAATGCAAAAGATTCTTGTTCTTTCGTGGAGAAAATTGCTACTTGATGAAGTATTCTTTTGTGTTAGTCTTCTAATAATAGTTTTCTCGAGTCTCCATGCTTCTCTAAATACATTTATGACTTGTGTCTTGGGTTGCTATATTCTCGGAGGTGATTTGCAGAAATAGTTGATGTAGTTTCTTCAACGAGGTGCCAATATATAGTTACAGTACCATAGGTAAACAAAATTTGTGCCAATATGGATCTGAATGATATCCAAATTCATAGGAGATTAATTATGTGGATGTGGTCTAACAAAATGACCTAGTTAATGGTGGGAATCCACCAAAGAACCAAAATTGATACAACTCCCCCTTGGATGACCACCATGTTGAATTTAATTGCCTCACTAAAACCTTGCCAGTAAAACCCAATGGGAAAAATTTGGACGAAGGAAAAAGAGCACAAATATCAACATTTTGAAAGAAAATTAAATGTCAACAAGATGTTGCCTCATTAAAACCTTGTCAGGAAAACCACATGGGACAAAACCTGAAACAAGGGGAAAAGAGTACAACTTTTGACATAAATATGGATGCTAACTCAATTACATGAGTTTTTCAAAAAATAAGCATCAAAACAATAACTCTAGTCTATCTTAAAGATGAGTTTATGCTAGCATAATTCTAACTACAGATTTAAGAAAGGAAATAAAGTAGACTTTATGCTGCTAAAACGTGGATTTTTGTGTTTTTAAGGACCCTTCAAGAGACCTACAAAGTTGATATCTTCAATTGATTATTCCGGATTTTTGGTTTTGTACCAAATTTCTAAAAACACTTAAAGGATTGTTAAACATGATAATTGAGTCAGGTGGCTGCCTGAATATAATTTGAATCCTACAAGGATTACAAATACGAATATGGTCTCTGGATACATACGAGTCATTCGAAGACTACCACGCCAAATGCATCATATAAAGAGAACAATTATTAAACCAATCCTAGGGTCTGAGAAAAAAATAATAAAACCCTCAAATCGCTTTTACAACGAAAATATTTCTCATATAAAGACGCAATATCACTACACCAACCTGTAATTAATAGGCTTGGCATGTTTAAGGTGTTAATTTTGGATCCAAATTTGCATCAATCGAGAAATTAATCCAACCTAACTTGGATTGTATGTCAACAATCACATATGTCAATATTTCCCCGCAGAGGGGTTAACAACCACCATATTTTATTATTTCAGTAGCTACTGTAAATTAATATTCGACAATTTAAACTAACTATGATCCCACACAATTCTCAAGTATATGCATATCTTGAAAAATTCACAGAAATACTGGTACCAGCGCCCATAGGCGTTATAATCTCCTATTATTCAAATGAGGAGTTTTGAGAATGTGAATCGTCTTATCATATACTCTGTTGGAGCATATTTGTAGCCTATAAAAAAAATGCTACATGCTTGGTAGATGTGATTGGATTTGCCTTTTCAAATGGTATAAGCTTATTGGAAAGCTAAATGAGATTTTTTTCACGCCCATTTAATGGCAGCCTTTTTCGATTTGATCATGACGGGAGAGAAGTGATATAACCTTTAAGTTAATTAATGCCAATCTTTAATAGCATAAAGTCTCCCCCTGATTCTGGCGGAAATTGTCATATCATATACGAAAAAAAATAAATCGTAGAGTATTATCCGATTAATTCAAGGACATATACTCATAATAATTTCTGGATTTTAACAATACCAGTTGGACTGTAGATAATGACTTCAAAAGCCATACGAAATTGTCCTAAAAATAAAAATAAAATTGTAGTATTTTTGATATACAAATTTAATTGAACCATGGGTTTTATTGGATATAACAAAAAGAATATAAAATATGCAACCAAATCTCCAATGACCTATAAGGACGACGAGATATCCATTCACCTGAGAGTAAAACTATGGACACTTTATTTGATCAAAATAGATTAATTTTAAGATCGATATAGTCATTACAAAGACTAATGAGATAGGCTAACAAACCGGGTGTGCACCCTTTGATCTTTAGTGTCCAATTCCAACTACAAGTGGGATTATTTTAAAATTTTGGAGATTTACCATGAGAAAAAGAAATGCTCAATATCCGTTAAGAATACAACAATTCCTCTAGGTGTTTGCAATTGTGAATATCATAATAACGATACTTTATATATATCCCTTTAGGACCGATAGTGAAAAACCAAATCAATTGGCTTATATGATTCTTTTTGAGAAAATAAAGAGATCATTTTCGTTATTAAGGAATCCATGGTTTTCCCGTAAGAAATGGAAATCAATGGTTTATTAGTAGAAAAATAATACCATAATCGGTAATGGTTTGTTTAAACGATTGTCGTTGAACTACGAGAAAAAAAATAGTGGATAAATTTCTTATAATGCCAATTTTAACACCTCCTTCCTCAGAATTGATGGAGAAAACCAATACCGGTTGGTATATACGATACACCAAAATAGCATCGACAAAAAGAAGAAAAAAAATGTCGACCTGGTCTCGCATAGGTAAAATCCACTTCGTGGTTGATAGATGGTTTCTTTTAAAAAATAGAAACCAATCATAAAAATCACATGATCTTCATCAAATAGACGAAGATACCAAAGCATATGATTAACTACCGTAAAGGT
Organism: Papaver armeniacum; assembly: GCA_023531295.1. Classification (NCBI taxonomy): domain Eukaryota; kingdom Viridiplantae; phylum Streptophyta; class Magnoliopsida; order Ranunculales; family Papaveraceae; genus Papaver; species Papaver armeniacum. Next base: position 161,400 of record JAJJWW010001212.1, on the reverse strand, counting down.
AGCTAAATCGCGATGAAACCAATTTTTGGTGATTACAGTTTCATGAAAGAAATATAAACTGTAGACCATGTTTCAATGGATTTCAATTGCACCCGAAAAATAACTTCGAGAAAACCATAATCATACTCTCGTTGTTGGGTTGCAAAAATATATAAAATCCTTGAAAATCCATGGCAGAAGAATACACGGATGTGTACACAAAAACAAAAACACCAATTACAAGTAATTTCCGTGATAAATTAAAAAGGAATCTAATCACATAATTGATGAAACAGTATAAGATACTAAATAAATAAATAAAAAGTTTTATAAGCTTTTACTGTAGTTATGCCGTGTATGTATGTGCATTAGCACCTTCGGTCCTCATCGACAGTGGTGCCTTACGCATACAGTGCAAGGTGTATAATCACTTCAAAGATCAATCCAGCTATATACGTGCGTGTATACAGCCATAAGACTACGCTTTTTATGAGATTGTATTTTACCGTGCTCGCCTAGAACAAAGTCAATGGAAACTTAGTTAGAATCCCATTAATAAATTATTGAAGAAAAAAAAAAGTCAATTTAAAAGGGTTAGATAGGGATCGTAATCAATCTTCCTTTGCTCATATTGGTGGAGCAACATGCATGATAATGTCTTGTGAAATAGAGAAAGGGAAGAAGACAACACAAAGTAGAGAGAAGAAGAAGGGAGAAATTATATTCATCATTATTTATTTACAAAGGTTTAGGACTCTATTTATAGAGTTTACGTACTTGGTGCCCAAGTAATGGGGTCCCACTAAAATGGGCATCTACCTAATAAACTTTCGTTTATAACAATTTTATTATTATTATTATTTCCTTCATCTCATGAAACTCCTCCGTATTTTCTCCATATTTTCTCAAATATTTTCCCTGATTTCTCCATATTTTCTCAAATATTGCTCAAACGCGCAAAATAAAATACCAAAATTCTTAGGACTGAGACACGGACACTATGGTGACACAGGCATATTACCTTGACCAACCAGGGTCGGCCCTTTGGCTTGCAAGAAGCTGGTCCCACACATCTTCATGATTTGACCTAATTTGTTCACATTGGGTTTAAACTATTTCCAAATCATTTGGAATTTCATCAAACGACCGTCAGTCAGTCCCATGACCACTAGGGCCGGTTCCATGACTTCTTGGTCGGTCCCTCACTTCTCCATAATTAGGTTTTATTACCTAATGCTCAGACGAGCACTATTTTCAGTAAATGATTAAACCAGCATTTAATCATCCTTTCACCAATTGGTCTTCAAAGGACTTTGGTATTTGTTTATTCGAGCATTTGTGAACTACATGGTCGGCCCATCATCCCATGTAGCCGGTTCCTCTCTCACTCAATGGTTGATTTTCAATAAATCATTAATTGATCAAAATTAGGGTTTCAAATCCAATGCTCCTCAAAGCGTAATTCTGAGCAGGTTCAAACACTAATAATTTTATGTTGATCCCGCAATCAACATTTTAGTCGATTATACTCGGTCCAGTTGCCAGTATCTTAAATTAATATTTTATTTGGTCCCGCTAACAAATTCATCAAACGAGCAATATTTGCTCATATGAGCAATATTTGTTCACTTTAACTATTAATATTCATTCGACAATTATACATCCGTCTCAATAGACATGTTCAATTCATGAATCCTAGAGCATTCGTAAATCATGCTCGACTCAGCAGTACAATGACTCATCGTCCAATCAAGTCAACAATTAACTAATTACATACACGTCTGCCTTGCAGACTCTACAATCACGAGACATCAATCGTGTCATATGAGGGGATATTAACTAGGGTTTTGGTCTGGCGGTCTATGGCACGTGTGTTCATCCACGATGAGAATGTGATTAAGTCGTGCAAGCGGTTAAAGGAGTTAGCAAAGTAGTGGGTGGACAATCAACCAAGTCTCCGCACGATGAGTAACTGGTTTTAACTCGATTTCCCACTTTCCCACTCTTTCAGTCCAGCAACCGCCACACTTACTGGGATCAATGTGTCTACTATTTTTGCAATATAAATAAGTCTCTGAATCCATGATTGAAGGAAGAACACTCGTCTGAACAAAGAATTCTCATCACATAAAAATTCTCATGGTTTGAGCAATCACTCTCAAAATTCAATCAATCAGAACTTATTCACACAGAATACGCAACACATCCGCAATCCTTGATCATCATTGAGCTCAAACATTTCTCAGCTTCCCTCCTACATATCGACCCATCCTCTCTTGTGAGCGAATTGACTCTGGAACGACCATTGTCTTTGTTTAGGCCAGATTCCTACAGATTGATCTCTCGAACTCAAAGCTCTCCTGCGTGCGGTGCATCTGTTTGCAAAAGGTTAAAACAATTTGCTCGGCCGAGAGTCTCCTCCGTACGGCCGTCTCTCCACTTTCCTAAAAAACCAGCAAATGGTTTTCTCGAATCAACACATGGTAAACATTAAAATACCATTATTTTAATATTCTTAAAATATTGGTCACGCGAGCAAAGTCCTACTTGCTCATTCAAGCAAAATTGACAGCTTCAGTCAAGATTAAACTCTTCTGAAAATCCAAAATATTGCTCGATCGCACATCAGAAAATATAAAAATTTTCAAGATTTGTCCACGAGCAATATGGTGACACGATCATGCCCCCTTGGTCGGCCAAGGTCGGCCCTTTGACTTTCAAAAGCCGGTTTCACCCGTTGAGACTTGTGAATAATTGGATTTTATATTTTACTTTTATTGCTAAAACAAAGAAAATTCAATTAAAAATTGATTTCAAGATTTTTAAAATTAACCAAGACACTAGATTCCACTATTACACATGATTGAATGATGTTGAAAATATTTCAAAACTCTAGTTACGTTTTTAGTCCTTTTATTTCTTAATCCACAAATAATCAGGCATATTCTCAAATATTAATTGTATCCCCTAAGCATAGATTATCAATTGATTAAACAAAGCATAATCTATCAAATTGAATCACAAGTAATTAGGAAAATTATGTAAACAATTTGAAACTCTGCAAAAGCAGTGATTGAGTGAATTATAAATTAAAACTAGAGAAAATAATACACACATCAATCATGCATAAATAACTTCCTCCATTGCCTTGGTTATGTGATAATTAGTTCATCATGGTAGAAACACGCCCAAAAGAATTTTCCCATTGCTAAAATGGTGTTTACAAAGGTGGAAAGAGTGAAAAACAAGGAAACAATTATAAATTGCAGATGCTAAAGGTAGACTGCGGTCGCTAGAAGTATTTTGCAACTAGAAGTGAAAAACGATATATATGTGTTGCTGTTGAAATTAAGACTGCTTATGCGACTGCTCTGGGTAGGCTTTTGTTCTTCGTGTTCTTGGTGCAGCAGCAGAACTATTCTTCCCGTAACTTGATTTTTCTCTCTATTTCTTGTCACTAAAGTTCTCTAAACATTCGGTACTTCTTCTAGGGACTTGACCAGGCTATTTATACATCACAGGTTTACCTATTCTTCAAGAAATCTTCAAATATTCTTTTCTTCTCTTCACGGGAAAATAATCCTTCTGGAGTGATTTCTTTCCCCCTTTTTTTTTTCTTATTTCCGCGTATTCCATCTCATTCCGTACTCTCTACCAAGATAGTACCAAATATACAGAGATATATTTCCTAGCAACTTCCAAAATAAATTCAGAAAACCCACGAAACTCTCCTTCTTTGTTTCATTTTCACCGAGATTTTAATCCTTTTTTAAGCTCCCCAACACATCATTCAATACCTGTATATGGTAAGAAGTTTATCATGTACAAAATCCCTTGAAATCTCCCACGTAACTTCCCATTTCCAACCCAAAATCCCGAGAATATCCAACCTTCCATGTTTTATGTAAAACCACGTAAGAGCATTTCCAATGGAGTATGGGTTTTAAAAAATATTGATGCCACCTAGGATTTTTGAAACTCTCAACAAAAAAAACCTCTCCAGTGGTGATTGGATAATCAAAATTTAATATGACGTGGAAGTTTGAGTTTGGAGGAAAGTATGGGTTTTTGGAGACTCTCATCCATACCCACGTCATCAATTTGTTATTATATTAATTAATTATTTAGATTTTGTGAATTATTTTTTCTATAAATAAGCGACAAGTATATCAAAATAGATATGAATACAACTACCACTGGAGATGCTTATCAAAACAAGATTTGTATTTGGATTTTATGTCATTAAAGGGTTGGGATCAAACAACAAAAAGTTTTGACAAAACCTTTTAACAAAACACACTGACCATAAGATTTTATTTATCTAACGGTCATCATTCTTGATAACATGGTAATATTCTAGTATTGATTCGTGTTTGGCCGGAGGGAATTAAAGACCCTCTCACATAATTCTGATCTCCTTGATGAATCCATAATAAAAATTTAAAACTCGAGCCCTAGTAGATGAACAATCCACTTTATCAGTCGACGTCCCCATACCTCGAATAGTTGTATTTTATGATCGATCATACTTCGGTAGTTGATCGTATCTTCAAAGTGAATCCAAAATGGACATGATCAAAAACGTTATATAATTAGAAGAAAATTTGGATGAATGGTATAAAAATTGAGAATGAGAATTGATATCCAAAGCGTTCTAGACTTTTAGATTATTACAGATGTTCAAAAAGGTAATTAATTTCAATGATACTGTTTGTGGGTAAAAACTGTTTCTGCTGGTTTTGGTAAATTTGGGTGTGTGGATGAGAAACGAATCTAAACCTTAAATAAATACACTGCACGGGAGTACTTTAGATTTGAAAGATCAATCTGTACAGTCCTAGCATAAACCAAGAAATGGCCGTTCCAGTCTTGCTTCGGTCACAAAGTGAAGGAGAAGGGTAGGTCTTAGGGAGGGAAGCGAAGAAGGTGTTGAGACCAGAATGATTAATTCTGAAGGTGTGGCTATTTTATGACTTGGATCAGAATTTGGAACTGGCTTGCGGAATGTAAGCTAACAGTTCTTTTATATTTTTCTGGATACTATGTTGTTGTTAACCAAAAATTGTTGTTGTTTTGTCGAAAATAGGTAAAACCTATTTATGCAAGTCATATTGAACGCACCCTGATCTCGTAGAAAGTAGAAGTGATTGAGTGATGGAGAAGTGGGGTTATGTGTAACTGTCAGAAACCACGTTCCCACTATGGAGGAAACTGGTTAGCTTACACCCACTACTTCTTGCCGCCACTAACTGCCCTGCTTTCAGACACTTTCTTATAATGGGCGTGTTGCACGCCGCACGCTGTAAACCGCTAGACCAATACCCTGATGAGCATCCCCAAGTTTGTGACATGTTTGATGTCTCGAGTGTTTTCATAGAAAACATGTAGCAGGTTGCTATGTGTGGCAAGTCAAAGTCAAGAGACTTGCCACGGGAGAATAACACATGATGTTATTTGGCTTGTCTTAGTTGGTCGCCCAAAACTTGCCACATGCCTGTCAATTATGTGGCGAATTTGGACGGCTGAGATCGTAACTCATGAGAAAGGGTGGCCATTGATCATGGCCACATTCTGTTGGCGCCTGATGGTAGCACAATGGCGTCATTGGCACATGCCAATGGTGTAGTGGCATATAGCGGCATGCCAGTGGCATAATGGCGCCTGGCGTAGCCATGGAAGCTATTTTGGCATATTGGTGTTAGACCCAAATATGGCTCCGGCAACATTGGCCCTATTGATATATCATACTTAAGGCCTTAGGAGAATTACTTGACCTAGTTGGCGTGGAAACTTTAGCTAAATTAGGGTTTGGCATATTGAAACCCTAATTAGCGCGTGTGGCATGGCCGCGACACGGTGGCGCTTTATGCAATCGGTGCCATGGCCACACTAAAGGAACTATATATGGCAGGCCATAATATGGGAATAACAACGGGCGCAAGGATGGCCACGGGTGATTATAGAATGACGTCGTTTTTAGGGTTTGGCGGGTCCCACGTGGCTCGTGGTATGTTGTGGGGCCAAAGTGGCATAATTGGGACACGACTGGAAATTAGGGTTTCAACTAATGCCACTAAGGCAGAGCCGTGTTTGGAATACCCTAATTGGAATATGTTATAGCGTTTGGCCACGAACAAGAAGTGGGTTAGCACGTTGGCGCGCTATTCATGGTACGTTGCCACGTTCGGCATGCTTCTGTGGCAAAGTGGCACATTTGGAATGTTTGGTATGCCAATTAGCGTTTTGGCGAGGCATGGCATGTTCGGCATGTCACTAATATGCCGGAGCAGAATGGCACGTTTGACATGTTTGGCATGCCAATTAGCATATTGGCGCGACTTTGGAAAGCCAATTTGGCATTGTGACCATCTAGCGTAACTTTGCCTCTTTTGATATTGTGGCAGGTTTAGAGTGACCTGATTGGTCGATTTAAAAGAGGGGTCGGCCAAGCATGGGTGTGGCCACAAAAACTAGTGTGCGTGTGGCGGATTTAAAATGACCTAATTGGTCGATGGGAAATAGGGCCGGCAAGTATGGGCCCAGCCACAACTCATGTGCGTGTGGCGGGTTTAAGGCGGCCTGATTGGTCGACGGGAAATAGGGGCCGGTTCGAGCAGCATGGGGTGTGGCCACTTGCAAGTGGCGACGGCTGGCCTATGGCATGGCCACACCTCCCTTGGTTGTTGCTCCTATTCCGCGGCTCCTTTTATTCCTAGTTTTCTGATTGTGGGTAGGATTTTGCACCTACTAATCCATGGCGGATTAATTGCCTAGTTCGCCTAGGCTTAGTTTCAACATGCAAGGTCTAATATACTGTGCAGGGCGCAAAACCCTATTTTTGTAAATTAGTTAGGGTAATATCTGAATCTTGTGAATTATCACAAAATTGATTGAATTTTATGTGTTGACACAGAGTTCTTTAAGTTTATTTCCAGAGAGCAGTATGCTTTCCGAATGAATACTTTTATGCAAGGACCTTAACCTTGATACTTGGAAATTCGTGCTACTCTGCTGTGAGTGAACACAAATTGTCATGCCATACCAATATTAAGGGTTCAGCCGGGGAACATAGCACAAAAAAGTATTCGGTGAGTCTTATATTAATGAATAATATAGGTAGGGCGCCGAAATTTACAGAACATCTGGGATTGTTGCTACATGCACCATTCTGGGTAAATTTCATGTGAATATATTGAATTGCTCAATAAATGCGCCAGTGAAGAGGTTGAACACTCATCACTATTACATGGCTCTGTCTCTTTGGAGAGTGACAACATATTAAATGCGGGAAATTTATAACTTTATCCTTGAACTAAAAACCACCATCAACAGATACAATCAAAGAAGTAAAGATCACTAAAAGAGATCAAAAGATTGTCGAATGAATCCAGATCTGATGAATTCTCATTGTACCCATTGATGACTTTCCCGTATTCACGTTAAACCACGAATGATTAAGCCAAACACGTACTAGGATTAAAACACATGCCATGTCATCAAAAATAGTAAGCGTTAGATATATAAAATCCTATGGTTATTATATTTTGTCAAAATGCTTTGTCAAAACTTTTTGTTAGCGGATCCCGACCCATTATTAAATACCTTTTTTTAGGTCTCCACAAATGATAAATACTCATACTCCATTGGAGATGCTCTAAACTTCCTTTTTTTTCGATTTTAAACACCTTACCATCCTTGTTTAAGTGTAACAGGGGATACCAATCTTATTCCACGTCAAAACTCCTATAAAAACTCCACCAAAATCTTCCCAAAAGTTATCGCAGATGAATAACAGATTTCCCGCCAATTTGCTTTGTGATCTGTTTTGCTTCAACTCATCATTCTAACCAAAATTGATCGAATCCAAAGTCCATACCAGGCATGTTTAGTCTTAAGGAAGATACCTATTCAGTTTCAGCGCTTTAGTCTCAGTGAAACACTATCAATTCTCAAACCCTAGTTCTGTTGCTCATTTTCCCGCCAAAAATCAAAATTTAAACGAAGAAGATGACTGCCCCTTATCCGGCAGTAGAGTCCCTTTAGCAACTGAGGTGGAAATAGTAATTTTTGGGGTGTCTTTATAACTTTTCTTGGGGTGCTTTTAGCGCATTTCCGAGGTGCCTTTAGTAATTTCTCCTGGAGGTCCAAATGCCACTTATTGAGCAAATTTTCCCGCAAAATTAAGCTTATTTCTCCGAAAACACCTACAAAGACATAAAAACCATAATAAGTACAAAAATTGAGCACTAACAATATATAGAATCGAGATAAAACAGACACAAAAATGTGTCTATCAGCTATCAATATTCGAGTAGCAATATTCCTCATGTTGATTCAATTATCAACATTTGAGAATCCTACAACTATCTATCTATCATATATCATTGGTTTATCAACCAAAATTTGGTTCGTCGATCGACCATTATAATCTCGCTTTGTCATCAGATAATTCATGACTGATTGAGTACTCAACAACATTTTCTATCAACAGTTCCATGATCGAGCAATCTCATTGGACCGACGTTTGTCTATCAAAATCATCAGAACATCATTATTACTTCAACTGGTAAAATGATATATCACAATTTACCAAGAGTCAACATATATGCATCTGTCCTAACAGACATGCTCAATCCATGAATCATAAATCATTCGTCAATCATGATTGAGTCATCAAGACTAAGACTCATGGTCTAGTCAGGTCAAAAATCGACCAATTAAAAACAGGTTTGCTTTGCAGACTCCATATTCATGAGACATCAATCATGTCACATGGGGGATATTCACTAGGGTTTTGGTATGACGGCCTACGACACGTGTGTACACCCACGATGAGAAATGTGAGTAAGTCGTGCAAGTAGTTGAAGGAGATAGAAGTAGTGGATGGACAATCAAGCAAGTCTCCCATAGGATGAGGAACTGGTTCAAACACAATTTTCATTTCCCCACTCTTCCACTCCTCTGCAGCCGTCACACTTATGGGATCAATGTGTCTACTACTCTTGCAATATAAAAAAGTTTTTCAATCCACGATTGAAAAAATAAGAATTATCATCTGATGAATAACCCTCAACATAACAGAATTCAATCAACCATAAATAATCTTATTTCGAACTCAACAGTTCACAAAACTTGGAAAGTCTATAATACATCCACAATCCTTGATCATCATTGATCTCACACACTTCTCAGCTTCCCTCCTACAGATCGACCCTCATCCCTCTTTGTGACTAAATTGACTTTGGAATGGCCATTACCTTGGTTTGGGACGGAGTCTTACAAATTGATCTCTCAAACTCAAAGCACTCCCACGCAGTGCATCTGTTTGCAAAAGATTAAGGAAATTTGCTCGGTCGAGGAATCGTTCGTCTCACCACATTTCCTAGAAAACTAGTAATTCGTTTTCACTCATCAACAGATTGGCAACCAAAGTGAGAGATTAATCTTTCAGTTGCAATCCCAATTTTCTCAAAGGTCGATCTTAGGTCATGCTCAATTACAAATTCTAACCCAAATGATGCTAGCACTACCAATAGTGGTGGTACTCCAGTTACTCCTCACATTTCCAACAACGGTGCTAATGATGCCACCCATCAAATAAACAATACTGGTGTTCATTCTGAAACCAACATCGGTATAGGCAACAATCTCTCTTCGGACGATCTCCTGAAGAAAGGTTCAGGAAGTTCTCGCCGAGAATCAGACAAACATGGCTACAACACAGAAAGAGTTGTGCACTTATCTCAAGACTTTGACAAACAAGCTATCGTCTGAGAAAACTTAGCACCAACGCCAGTCAGATAAAGGCAAAGCTAAGGAAACATCCTCAACTGCCGATCCTGAAATATCCCCAATCGTGGTAGAAGATGATGAAGTCCGCAATACTACAGACAATCCACCAGCAAAGGAACCAACAATTTTCATCAATCGTGAAGATTTGGAGCACTTTCTAGAGGATCTTGGAAAAGACAAGACATCATCTGTCCATCGTTACCAACCTCCATATCCTTCTGCTATACAGAGAGTTCCTCTTCCGAAAGGTTATACTTCTCCAACATTCACACTTTATGATGGGACTGGCAATGCACGATAACACGTCTCACGATTTATGGAGTCACTAGGAGAGCACGAGTACAACCATGTTGTCCATTTGAAGGAGTTTTTAAAATCTCTAACAGGAAGAGCATACACATGGTACAACAACATCGCACCAGGAAGCATCACTAGTTGGGGAGAAATGATTAATGCTTTCTACATAAAATACATCTTTGTTTTATAAAAAGTTACTCTCGAAGAATGTTTCAAAGGAACAATGAACATCCCAATGATTATGTGAAGAGGTCAAAGTCCAAGTTTTGGATTGTCATGATCCAAATGTCATAGAGCAACAACTTGTATACTTGTGCATAAATGGAATGATCCCGGTCTATAGAGCATTACTGGAAAATCTTTGATTCCAGACTTTCTCAGAACTCCATGAAGAAGCCAAACGATCGGCAACTACTGCACATGCTTTATTGGAAAGAGCAAAGACTGCAAAAAGTCGAGGAACCCCGTGAAACTCGCGGCAGCTGACGTCCGGTCAACAAACAATATAATCTCCAGCGTTTCACAAACGTTGTTTCTGAAGGGATCAAAAGGAAAGTCGAGGCACACCAACACAAGCACGCTTCTCCAATATCACAGGCTCCTCCAAAAGTACAAAGAAAGGATAATCAAACTCGAAATGTACAAGTGCCAACTCAGCATCAACAAAATGACCAAGCGGACCAGACTTTCCTTTCCCATTGAAGAAGTGATCGAGTTACTAGAAGTCTAGATCCAAGATGGTACAATCAAATTTACATACATCGGGAAAGAGCCGACTAAGGAAGAAATGGAGAATCCTTGGTATTGTCGTTTTCATAGGTTTGTTAATCATCCAATAAAAGATTGCAAAGTTTTGAAGCGCATCTTCAAAGAAAAGGTCGATTCAGGAGATCTCAACCTGGGGACTTAAGAAGTACAAAGGGGCCCTTTCCCAATCAGGATCTTCACTTTATCTGAACAACCTGTCAAAGAAACAATTCAATCCTTGGTCGAACATATTGTGAATTGCTCTATATGTCGAAGGCACAAAGGAGAGATATGTTCATCGCACTAAATCACATCGTGTCAGGAAGACGTTTGTCCATTCAGGAAACCTTCCCGATCTTCTAGCCACATATATAAATATATACAACTTGGGACTTCTTACCACAATCAATCTCAAAGGAAACGAATTTGGGAGAACGTTGATCGATGTTGGCACCGCTATTAACATTATTCCACCAAAAACCCTAGGCATCACTCGATAAGAAGCTACTCATGTTCCCATCTCAATCAAGGATCATGAAGGAATCCCTAGATATGCCTGGCTACATTACTCTCGAGATGAAAATAGGTTTAACCTGGACGAAAACAAAGTTTTATGTAATCATGGAGGATCCAAAATATGACATGATCCTCGGACGAATGTGGATCCATGCAGGACTAACAAAGCGCCTCTGGTTTCACATCTCTCTGACGAGGTAAGTTTTGATCCAGAAAATTTGGTGGATATTTCATCATCGAGGCACTTGGAGGAATTTCGAACTATGATAAAATTGAAGTAAGAATCTGGAGATGATGCATTGACATTCATCAAGAAATTACATGCTCAGGAAAGTCTCACTCCTCTTATATCTATGTCATCTATTCTACCTCACGCTCTCCTAGCATGGGACTCAATATTGCTAGCAACTATGATGTTGCAAGACGCTATGAATGGGAAGCTTCACCACGAAAATATTTTACCAAGTGGTTGAGCATCTCACCAAGACATTCATTGATGAAATGATGTTTCATCACAAAGAATATCTTGGGTATTCCCCATAACCTTGCACAAGTGTCCACATGTGACACCAAATCGGAAAGCTTCGACGTATGCACAAGCATGGAATCCCGCTACTACAATGAAAGGGGTGTCGAACAATTAAAATATCTTGAAGGCCAGAACAATCAAGCCTAAAAAATTCCATGAAGGATATTTGGTCCTCGAGGTAACCAAGCGTATTTTTCACTCTACTGTGAACTCAAATTGGGAAGGACCCTTCATAATTATTAAGTCTGCTATCGAAGGATACTAAAAATTGACTGTTACAGATCGCACAAGTATGGCAGTAATACAGGAGAAATGACTCAAATCCTTCGAATGTTTGAGGCATTCGACGTTTGAGGTATTAAATGTTTGAAATTGAAACACAACGTTCAACCGTCTGAGGTTTGAAGTAGTTGAGATTTTCTTAATTTATTCATATTTTCAATTCTTATAAAACTTATGCAATACTTGTATCTAGTAATTGAATTTATCAAGCCAAAAGAAAATTCATACAACTTTCAATCGACTACTTCTCCAAGGCCAACCGAAAGTCAAAAACCCCTCATCTCTCAGTGATATATTCTGCAGAAGCCTTCAATTGTACTCCCAATCAAAGAGTACACCTTCGGTAATGTTGCCCTTAGCTTCAACATGAATATCTTGATGAAAACGCACTGAACCACAATCGATAAGTCTTTATTATCCCCATGACAATACTTTTGAAGCATATGCAACGTCATTCATCAATGAATGCTGTAAACTCCTTCAACTCTTCTAAGTGAATGAACACCCCCGGGATGCACTGGGGACTTGATCTTATTGGAAATATCAATTCAATTTATTTCAAATAATGTTATCCACATAATAAATCATTGCAACCTGATTTCATGAAACGTCATCAACATAAACTCTCTACAGCATAAACCTTGCACGACTAAGGAACTTCTTCTCCTCATTGATGACTCCCAGAATGGAGACTGCCGCTGCTATCTGTCGCAACAACATCGATTCCTTGACAAAGCAACTTCATAGTAAAGTCACACTATTCAGGAGAATTTGGGTTGAACTCCCAGTACACCTTCATCTTAGGAATGCTCAACTCACCAATTAGTTAGTGAATATAAAGGCTCATTGGATGAAGGATCAAAAAGTTTTATTTTTTTGGTCTCTGGATCAACTCCAGCCATGGTCTCAACATCAATAAGGATCTCTAGAGCAAATTCAATCATGATCTCAGCATCAACAATGGTCTTAGAAGCAACATCCTCATGACCGGCTTCATCAACTATCCATTCTCTGAAGTTTTACTCGATGGATCGGACTTCTCCAAGCGCTAATGATTCATATCAAGATGTGTAGACATGAAAACATGTTAACATGAAAGTCTTCCCAAAGCTTGCACGACGGACATGCACAAACCAAAGTCTTCTACAATATATTCTTATCACCTCTATAAATAAGATACAACACACTTCAGCCCATGGGTTTACAAAAACGTACCAATGGGTGAGGAATGGGACAATGCTTCCTTTACAAAAGATGTTCATATATGTCTCTACTAATACATACCAAAAAGGCGCATCAATCGGACGTACGAGCTGAAAGATATGGCCTTTACAGTCACGTCTACGAAATCTGAAAAATTTGTATGAGATTACAAATTACAAATGTGCACGCTTCGTTGGCTGACCTAGACAAATCCAAATTGAGTCATTCTTTCCTCATATGATAACTTAGTCTCTTAGCTTTAAAATTTAGGGTCAAGCACCAAATTATGATGTCGTATGAGAGGTTCCTACATCTCCCAGAGCATACAACATGCAAGCAACAATTCCTAGACAAAATTCATAACCTCCAAAATCGATCGATGTCCACCAGGTCTTTCCACTAAGTCCTTCATAAAGGTACCTCCAACTTCGACCACCTAGGTCTTTGCATCAAGTTTTTCTACCTGGGTTCTCTATCTAGGTCTTGCCAGAAGAAGGGAAAACGAAAAAGTGATTTAACAAAATACTGGGGACTAACGGTCCAATGATCATCACGATCAGTTTCAAAGTCCAAGACCCGTGACTGGCACCGTGCTTGCCCGTGCTAATCATTCATCATAAAAGAAATGCTAAAACCGGGACATATAACCATGGTCATTAAATCATACCCTCTTGAGAGCAACCTCAGTTATGGTCTCGTGACCAGGGTTTCAGAAGTGATGTTTCTATGACTGACAGAAACAAAAGATGGTATTGCAAGCACCAGGCTCATGTATCAATCAAGGGGTTCAAATTTCAAATGAATAAATGACATTGAAATCCCTCACAAAGCATCCAAGACAACAATAAAATGGTCCAGCGACCAAATAAAATGTTTTACAACAAGTCCATTTGATGGCGTTTTACGCTTCCCTGTATAAAACGATGAACTGAGAGCAATTACCAAAGGATCAATATATGGGTCATATGCCATTCTTTTCATATGGATGTTTTTTATGATATATCCAAAATTTAAGTTGATTGGATGAACGAGCTAAAAGCCTTGGGTCAAATACTGGACATTATCACTGCTGAAAAATCTCTGAAATTCTCCTGGAACTTTTTGTTTCGTTGATTTGATCCCCTAAACGAGCTGAAAACTCAAAAAGTTTATTCAAATAAAGCTAGGAAATTTCCTGGGCATCAAAAAGCTGGGTGGATCATCATAAATGGACATCGTATGAAGATTTTACATCATTTGCAACGATAGCCTAACTTCTGAATTTTGTGGTGACGAATTATGATGAAATGCCTCATTCATACACATAGATCTTAATCCATTCAACCATCAAGTAAAGATTTCATGTAGCTATCAAGATGATGCGATATGAAGACTTATTTGGATCCTCCACAAGTCATTTGGGGATTTAGAACAACAACGAAAAAAAGTCCACCGCAGTTGGTGATACATATTGGTGCTTCGAAGAACAACAACTTGGCGGAACGATGATTTCCTCTTACAAGCAGGAGGCTTACAAGTGCTAAACCCACCAAGTTGGTCATTCCACCACCCAAATAAGCAGTGCCTCATCATTCCACGCCCGCTGAACGACGATCTATCATACTGCCAGGATCCTCATTCAAGCTATTGCTTGTACTTGACATCATTGGAGCAAAAATTCTGGAAACATCTTTTACGACTAAGATCAATTACTTATTTCTTTTATACTTGTTAAAATCACCATTCAGTGCTTAGTGCAAAACATGACTGTCCCACACTAAGCAGAGGACTTAATGTTGATGGTGGATTTTTGACGAAGGCTAAAATCATAAAATTATAATTTGGTATATATAACGCGTATGTGAAATTCATATTTTAGGATTCAGACTGAGTGTACAAACCTCATGTCATGATCCATGACTGAGCGTACAAACCTCATGTCAGATCTCTAACTGAGCGTACAAACATCTGAGAGCACACATGAATATCAGAATATGCAGTCACTTAAGTCTCTCATCTGAGATTTCAGCATATTTCATCAACTGAGTAATTTTAGTATTCACTTACGTATAGAATCGAGAACGATTGGACGGCTCTTAGATGGATCGACCACTAGTATAGAGCAATAATGTCTTCAGGATGTTGCAAATATTCCTTGACTATACGGAATAAACATTCTGAACGTGTATGATGCTTTTACCACCTCATACCTCACTCTCGAATAAATACAATGCTCCTAGACAGATTTCCTGCTAGTATAGAGCCATCAATTAATTAATTCTAGTCGCAATATTCATCAATTGAATTCCTAGAAAATATTATACTTTTATCGTAATATTTCATTACTTCAATTCACGGCTTTTCCCAACAGAATTCCATGGGTTAGTAATAAATATTCAACGTATGGGAATTTGGGCCACCACCGCGTAAGCCCCAGGAAAATGGTGCGAGTGTACTTAGCAATAATGCACAAACGAGCGCCCAAATGCATAAACGAGCATTCAAAAATACGGACGAACGAGGAAGTATGGTGACTTATGCAAACAAGAAAGGAAAATTAAAAAAATAATAAAATAAAATTAAGAGGCGCACGAGACCGACCCCAACCGGCAGGCCGACCATGCCGTCGAGGCTGGTCCCACGCCTCTTTGTTTTCTTTTTTAACCTATTTTATTATTTTTTCTCATCTCTTGAAAACTCCCTTGTTTTAGAAAAACTCATAGTTTCTCCATATTTCTTCACACAAGATGAAAAATAATAATAAAAATAAGGAAGAGCGTCATGGGATTGGGTCCACCGACCGGCCGGCCATGCCATGGCCGGTCCCATGCCTCTTTAATTCTTTATTTTATTATTATTATTTCTTCTCTCATCTCATGAAACTCCCTCGTTTGAGCAAACTCTTGGTTTCCATATTTCTCCAATATTGCTCAAATCTCCAAAAAACCAAAATGTCAAATGGTCCCACGACGGTCCGGGCTTCTCATGGAAAGCATTAAAATACCATTATTTTAATATTCTTAAAATATCATTATTTTAATATTCTTAAAATATTGGTCACACGAGCAAAGTCCTACTTGCTCATTCAAGCAAAATTGAGAGTTTCAGTCAAGATTAAACTCTTCTGAAAATCCAAAATATTGCTCGAACGCAAATCAAAAAATATCAAAATTCTCATAATTGATCCACGGGCAACATAGTGACATGTGCATGCCCCCTTGGTCGGCCAAACTCAGTGTCTTTGAACCTCAGTGTCTTTGAAACTCCATAGACCCTTCACTTGCGCGCGTGTGCACGTGTGTGTATGTTAGAGAATGGCTATTATCTGACAGTTGTTATACGTGCCAACTAATTGTTGATACAGTTCTGTGTGTATCAACTATTGTTGTTGATACAATGTGTCATGTGTTTTTTGTGGCATATGTGATGTCAATGCTTATGTCATTGTATTCCTGTAAGCATGTCTTGCAAGCATTTAGTAACCGACACCTAGTAGTTGATGTGTACGGTAACGGTCATGAAACGGTTAGCAGTTGTTACAGGTATAAATACCTAGTTCGGTTCTTGAGTCTGTAAGAAAGAAATTGAGAAAAAAATTTAATGAAATTTTAACTTGAGAGATTGTCCAACGACATTACATCTTTCAACATCCTCCATTTTGAGAGATAGCGCAGCTTGTAAATTTATATCCAAGTAGAAGGTAAGAATCACATGAACTTGAAAGTAAGTTCAGATAATTGATGTAGATCCCTGTTATTGGATAATTGCCGACTTTCACTAGGACTTTAATCAGAGCTTTAGGATGGAAATCCGAGTTAGATTAAATCTGCCAGCATAAGCTCTTTTGATACTACCCAAATGACTAGCTACAAGCTGAAGTATACCTTCTATACTCATGCTTCATATTTAGGGATGAAGCCCAATGAAGGATTTCTTTGGTTAAGTTAGGAAGGAGAGCTAGTGCCTCATTTATAGTTACTACTCCCTCCGTTTCTTAAAAAGATATACTTTCATTTTTTCAATTTAGCATATTATCTCTTTTTAAGCCTGGCTTGCTTGGGGTATACCCAAATTAATTGGGGTATACCTAATAAGACAAAAGCCAGGTCATTTTGAAGTAAAACAGGCTACCCTTTAACCTTGTATTTTCTAAATGGCTAATATATCCTTGTTTAATTAACACTAAAAATTCCGATTAGGTTAATTAATTGATTTTAGATGAATTAATTAAGTAGATTAAAACTTATGAATTTAAGTTATCAAATTTTGTTTTTGATTGAACTCATGTGGGAAGATTTTTGATGAAAAAAATTTGTAACGGAAATGAAAACATACTACCCAAACACTTCTAAAAAGGGGATTGCAAAGCTGATGTGTGAAACTCAAAATTAAAGAAGAAATCAACACTTTCAGTTCTGAAACTATGAAAAATCGGCAGGGTCGACGAATGAAGAACATGCCGACTATATCTGGTCGGCAAGGTCTACAGATGAATAACATGCCGACTATATCCGGCCGGCAAGGTCGGTGAATGAAGAAGATGCTGACTTTATTATTTTTGACACACAAGAGAGTGTTGTAAATGTTTCACTAGTCGACGTCTTATCGATTTACCTTGCCGGCTACCTTATAGTCGGCAAGGTCGACAAAAAATACCTTGCCGACTATAGGATTTTTGACATACAGAGAAAGGTGTTACAAATGCATGATTAGTCGGCAAGGTATTAATTTCATAACCTGCCGACTAAAATATAGTCGGCAAGGTACAAGGATGAATACCGTGCCGACCCTGTAAAATGCTAATTTCAGAGATGAAAAGTCGGCACGATATTCAACCTAGGAAGCTGCCGACCAGCATTAGTCGGCAAGGTCGACAAAAAATACCATGCCGACGTTTAGCAAAAATGTTGAATCATAAGGGTTTTGAGATTGGGTACAAAATCATACCCAATCTCAAAACCCGTATAATCCATTTTTTTTTTGTTCTTCTCTTCTGATTTGGTTTCATAGTTAAAGTTTTGGAAAAAGATTTTGAAATTTTTTTGGATGGATTTTTGGTCGGCATGGTTTTTTTTGAGGTAATTTGGTCTTTTAACACCTTTTAGACACCCCTTAGCACACTAGTTTGGATGGGAATAAAATGGATATACCCCAATCTCGCCAGGTTTTTAAGAAACAAAGTGGTATTATTTTTGAACATTTTTTCATTACGGAATTAAGAAAGAAAAAAAAGTTTACAAATAACTTGTCGGCTACCTAGAACAAGCTACGCAACAACACCTTTTATTTTTGAATATAAAATTACAAACAACAGCCCACAAAGACATCTTTTCTCTTTCACTCTTTCTTCTCTAGCAAAACCATCAAGAACAACCCTTCTCTGCTCAGATCTAGTCCATTTTTGGACTAGATCTGAGCAGATTTCTGCATTATTCCTTGTTTTCTAGGTTAGCTAGTAGTTTAGTGTAGTTTTTATTATGTTTCCTACTTATCTACACCGTTATGGTGGTTTTATCTCCTCTTTTGAGGTTTATCTTCTCTTTAATAGCAATTCTTGGTTATTGGGTTGGGTTTTAAGATCAATAGTGATGCTCTCCAAGCTCTCGAACGACGAAATCTTCATCTTGGTTATCTCCGGCAACAAAATTTTCATCGGAATCTTCATCATCAACTTATCCGACGACGGAATCTCCATAGGTGGTCTTTTTGACGGCGAACATCACTAATTACAAGAGATTTGAGCAAATCACTCCTACTTTGGGAGCACATCTTTCTAGAGAAGAAAAACAAACTAATTGATTGGAAGTTAATTCCGAGAAAAATCATCCTTCTTCCGATTTAATCGGATCTTATTCATACTTTTATTTGTCTTACTCCGGTAATCCTTCTCTTTTTCTTGTCGGATTTCTCGGTATTGTACTTTTACGGTATGTTCTTGTTACTTTCTATTTTCTTATTTACTTTGTACAACACAATGAATATTTCATTTCAATATCACACCAAAAAAAAAACCTGGCACTTTTAGGGGCGACCCCGAAAGAATTAGGGGCGACACTAAAAGACAAAAAAGGTCACCCAAACGTAAATCTAAGCTACCCCTTATCTTCGATTTTTCGAAATGGCCAATATTCCCTTATATAATCGGTAGCCAACACCATAATCGGTAGGTAAACATTCAATCGGTAGGTTAAAATGAAACTATACCTACCGATTGTTGTGTTGATACTTCGGCTAATAATCCCCTTTATAATCGGTAGCTTATCCAACTTATAAGACTACCGATTATAAGGAGCTCCGTATTCAGCCTTGGCCAAATTCCATAGGTTTTGAGGGGTGCAGAGCCAACCATAACCACTTGGCTTGAGCTGTGGATGTAGCCATAATCGGAAGTCTAATAGGTTACATAAACTACCGATTATAAGTTGCCCCAAATTTAGTTTTTTCTAAAATCCTTCACGTAATGAATTTTGAAATATACCATAATCGGTAGGGTATATAATTATATAACCCACCGATTATAACGAGCCCCAGATCCAACCTTTGCCATATTTCATGGGTTTTGAGTGCACACAGCCAGCCATAACCACTTGGTTTGCGTTTTGGATGCAACCATAATCGGGAGTTAAATATATTACCAACCCATCCGATTATGGGTTGCCCCAAAATGAGTTTTTCTAAAATCATTCATGTGATGAATTTTGAAATATACCATAATCGGTAGAGTTAACAACTTAAAAACCTACCGATTGTAAGGAGCCCCAAATCGAACCCTTGCCAAATTCCATAGGTTTTGAGTGTACGAGCCTACATAACCATGTGGTTCGTGATTTTTATGCAGCCATAATCGGGAGTTCAATATATTACTGACCTACGATTATGGTGTTGTTTGGTTACAGAAACCAAGGTTGTTTTTTAGTATAATAATCGGACATTAACGAAACCACAAACATCCGATTACGAATATTCGGTAGTAAATGCGCTCAATTACTTTCCGATTATGGTGTTGGTTGGTTACAGAGAACAAATTTTTTTTACTTATAACAGTCGGAAGGAACATTACAAATAAACCAACCGATTATTGTTATTCGGAAGTTAAGGTGCACATTTACCTTCCGATTGTGGTGTTGTTTGGATACAGAAGACAGGTTTTCTTTACACATGATAATCGGAGAGCAAAGTATATTAGCAATCCTCCGATTCTGACAAAATATTTTGCACAATCCCCCAAGAATCGGTAGGTTAATAACGTATAACCCTACCGATTCTCACTAAAAATTGGAACATCCCCGAGAATCGGTAGGTTAATATATAAACCTATCTTCCGATTGTGTTCCAAAATTCAACACTTTCATGTCTCTTCATGTGATTCGCTTACGAGTCATCGTTAAATGCATAAAATGTGTAAAATAACTGTTCTTAATCCATAAACATAACGAAACAACTAATATTCCGACACAATCTTTGAAAACGACATAATCCGACATAACCAACATAAACAAAGTTATCCATAAAGTTAACGAAAAACATCGAGAGTTTACAACACCGAGAGTTCACTTGTTCCTATTTGCTTTGACTTTGCGATTTTTATTAGCTCTCTACGACTTGGACCAGATCATCATGGGTTTCATCAACTTGAGTGCTTGATGAAGCCCCGAGTTCTTTGTTCACCTTGGTTGCAGGTTTCTTTTGCAATTTTTCCCCAACCGAGATGCATACTCCTCATTGTCAACGTTGTCAATCAACTGTTTGTGGTCTTTTATCTTCTCAATTGAAACAGGCTTTCCGCCTTTATACAATCGGTGCACCATTTCGACAAACGCTTGAACTTTGTTCATCTGTTTTAAAACATAGCATACCATCAAACGGTTATTACTCTATTTTGACCCATAATATTAAACTAAATTAACAAAACAATACGTACCAATCTATCAAAACCCGCAGGCTTCTCTTTGAGGATACTCTTGTACTGAAGTGGCTTTGCTTTAAGATCACGGATTACACGAACATGAGAAACATTGCGGTACCAATCCATGTAGTTGGGAGCATTTTCAAAACCTTGGTTGGCTGCCCTTCCTTGGTTGATCAAGTAATGCGCCCTTCTATCCCAATGGAATTGACAGGATGGTGAACCCTTGTGAACCACCGTGATAGAATCTTTATCGGACTTGCATTGCTCCAGAACCAAAGTGAAATTGCCATGGATTTCCTCCTTTGGTATACCTTGTACAAAGCCGTGTTGTCGCATCACCCTTGAGGCATTGTACATCACATATCCCGTGGGGTGCCACAACGGTCCAAAATAAAGTGCCAAATCGGACCGAATTCAGGCGATATGTCCGATGGCTCGGTCTTCCTTGTATGGATCAAAGCATACGTCTTGGGCTTTAAGTGAGTCCAAAATCTCCTCAAACGAATCAACGATGCTCCTTCGTCCTAGAATGGTTGTCATCGAAGACGTACTTTCTTCCTATAGGGTCACCTTTCTCCCACGCCGGGTTTTCAATGGCCAATCCCAAGATAGGGAAGTGGACGTAGATCCAAGTCTATAATGTCATTTTTGCAAGTATTAGGAAATTGATTCTTCAATAGTATAAAAAAATAAAAAATAACCAAGTATGTGGAGTTAATAAACAATACCATAGCAGACTCACGTTCCCGGCCACTTGGCTAATTCCAACCCTCGACGCCTTTCTCAACTCTTCCATCAACCACGCATGGCATGCCGTGCCCCAAGAGTACTCATGCACTTTATCGAGAGGATCCGAAGTTGTAAAGGTTGGCGTCGACCCGATGTCCACTGGTATTGGGGAAAATGACACATCCCAATACACATAGGAGATATGCGGTGGCCGCGTGGTTGACTTGCTCGTCCGTTAAAGTTCCTTTCTCTTCTTTTTCCTTGGTGCCCTTGAACATATCCATCAGAGTACCCATGTTGAACCTGTCTAGTTCTATACTTCATGCATCTTTTGAACTCGATTGTTGATGTTTCTTCATCCCAACCCAAACACCTCTTAGTCGATCATAAAGATTCCTCCATTCCAACCGCTTAGTGAACTCGGCCTAACACCCTTGCCATGGACGGGGAGTTTAAGAATCTGCTCAACATCATCTGGGTTATCGTCATCTCCCCAAACGGCATATGGAAGGTGTCGGTCTCGGGATAAATTCTCTCCACAAACGCCGATATAGCCACCCTGGGTCATGTTCCAACATTGAGTTCTCCGCAGCATTGGCCAACCCCGAATTCGCAATAATGGTCTTGAACCTTTCACATTCACCCTCCAAAGGCCAATCTAGCATTTTTGTTGGTGCGGCGGTCGCTTTGAGTAAACGAACCGCATCGAATGATACTATTAAACACATGACAAGTTAAAAAATAAAATTAGAATAACCTAAAACTACAACCCTTAAAAGTATTACGGAGAAAAACATAATAAAATGGATACGATCATTACCTCGCTTTCATATATTTCTCCGGCCCGGGATTCTTTGTATCCAAATAACAATTGTCCTCCATCCTCCTAAGCCCAAGGATTACACCTTCGGAATATCCTTCACCTTCGATTCATCTCCGACAAGGTGTTTCGCTTTCTTTCGAGGAGGATTTTCTTTTCTAAACATCCTACTTCTTCGCTTGTTCAATTTCTGGTTGTGATGGTGGAGCACTTGGTTGAACAGCTTCTTGGATTGGTTGTGATTGAGAGGCACTTGGTTGAACAGCTTCTTGGATTGGTTGTGATTGAGAGGCACTTGGTTGAACAGCTTCTTGGATTGGTTGTGATTGAGAGGCACTTGGTTGAACACCTGATTGAACCGGTTACGATTGAGGGGCACTAGGTTGAACAACTTCTTGGCTTGCTTGTTGAGTTCCAACTTGACCACTTGAAGCGGCGTTAGCGATCCTAGCTCTCCTTGCACTAGCCGCCGGGTTACGACGCCTATCCTTCCTTGCACTAGCCGAGACAATTGAATCTTGGATGTTTTTACCTCGCCTTATCCCTAAACAACAACAAAAAGTACAACGAGGTTATGAAACTAAATATTCGGTTGGTTGATTTAACAAATTGCCTCCGATTATTCACAATCGTAAGTATCGCTTAACCTAAAGCTACCGAATACGTATAATCGGAAACAAAATAAACTTTTTGTGTTCGAATATGTTTATCTACACACAATAATCGGAACCTAAAGTTCAACATAACCCTCCGAATTCCACACAATCGGAAGCCTAACAAAACTAATGTCTCACCGAATATGCGTCTCTTTGTATCCGAGGAAACAAATCAAGTTGTTAGCCTAAACAATCGGAAAGATATTACGTAATATTTCACCCGATTATTGCGTCTCTAATACTTGTTATTCCCTAGTTTATTCGGAAGGATAAATCACAATTAGCTTCCGATTATAATTGAATTAGGCCTCAGTAATGAAAAACGTTATATAATCGGTAAGATACCTAAATTTTTAACACCCGAATAGGACAAATTTTCTCGTGAAATGAAGAGTTCGACCACAATCGGAAGTTTATAACAATACCTAACCTACCGATTCTGGGTAATAACCGAAAACCCTAAAAAAGATAAACATGGATTCGTCCAATTGAAGCAATATAAACCAAATTAATGGTAGAATCTTACCTAATCGGCGCCATTTGAAGTTGCCTGAGAGTTTGGCTATCAGTATCGCATACTTCATCGTCTTCGTGCTCTTCGTGAGTTAAAACCTCTTTATTACGGGCATGCAATCCAATATTCGGATCCCTGACCGCGCACAACGTTTTGGTTCGAGCTTTCTTACGTTCCGTTTCTTTCATCTTTATAGACAATAATCGACGATGATTCGATTCGACGATGAACGATGTATAGCGAGGAGAGGGGGAGAGTTTTCCTCTCTGCAATCGGAAGGAAAGAGGAGAAGAGGAGTTGAAGTTGAAGTTGAAAAGAAAATGAAATGAATTTGAATTTAGGTCTACTTTGGTTTTATCTCGTCAAACGGTTATTAATCGGTAGGTAATACCACCTCATTAGCTACCGATTGTTGAGTAGCCCAAAATCGGTAGAAATGGTTACTTATAACCTACCGATTATTGGAAGCCCCAAATTGAGCATTGGCCAAATTCCTAGGTTTTGAGGGGTGCAGAGCCGACCATAACCATGTGGTTCGTGATTTGGATTTAGCAATAATCGGAAGCCAAGTAGGTTACCCAACCTCCCGATTATAGGTTGCCCCAAAATGAGTTTTTGTAAAATCATTCATTGTAGGAAATTTGAAATCTACCATAATCGGTAGTCTACTCAACTTAATAAACTACCGATTGTAAGGAGCCCCGAGATCGAACCCTTGCCCGGAATCCATAGGTTAAGAGGGTACAAGGCCAGCCTAACCATGTGGTTCGTGATTTGGATGTAGCCATAATCGTACGGAAGATAGGTTCCAAAACCTCTGCCGATTATAGGTTGCCCCTAAATGAGTTTTTCCTAAAATCCTTATTTCCACACCACTAAAATTGAACCAAAGTATTTGAAGTCACTCATTTTATTGAATCGAAAAAACATACATGTAGTTGAAATAAAATAGAAGTAAAACACATAAAATTGTTCAATACATCGCCCTAGGGATTCTCTACGAGTTTAATTATATTGGGCGAATTGTCATTCAACTTCCTCCAAGAGAGTGTAGATCCTCGTGCGAAACTCATGACCGTACCTTAATTCGTATTGGCTCCGACCCAAAGTATCTTGGGAAAACAATTTTTAAAATAAGTTAGCGTTGTTGAATAATCATAACCAAATAAAGAATTTTTGATAAGAGGCCTATTGATTCACAAACTTACTCTACTCATTCGGTCTTCGTTTGGCATAGCGTCCTTACGAGCTTTCAATTCGTTTCTCAAAGATGACGCATTCATTGTATAAATATGCGTACCTTTCCCTTATTTGCGGGAGCGTCCTCCTCCTAACGATTTCCGCTTAGTGCTTTAAAAACCTTAAACACCCGTTTCCACCAAGCATTGGTGTTTTGATCATCCCCAAAGTAAGGCCCTCTTGTTGGGTCTTAGTTCTTCGGGTCACCCATTGCGCTTCCTCAACGGAGTGCTTTGTGAGTGTGGTGTGTGCTCTGACAATAGCAACATCTTCTATATTATTGAACGGAGTTGTAGCCATTTTTGGTGATTCAAAGTGATGGGTGACTAATTTAGGAAGATTGAATGTGATGGGTGAATAAGTTTGGTAGAGATTGGTCTCTATTTATAGCAAAAAAGTACCCAACGGCTAGTTTTTTAAAAAAAACAGTTACTTCAACATAATCGGAGGTTTGTCAATATGTATTATCAACCGATTGTGTGTGGTTTACGAGGCACGGCTAGTTTATTTTGAACGAACTAGCTTGTTGGAGTATAATCGGTAGTTAGATCAACAATTAAAACTTCCGATTTTCATAAATATTGTGAAATTCATAAAAATATCACCTACATTTTTTGCAGGTAGTTGGAGTATAATCGGTAGCTAATAACCTACCGATTATACAATTACCCCAAATTTTGTTTTTGCGAAATGTCATTTTTTTCGAATTTGGGGACTAGAATAATCGGTAGTTAATAAGGCTTCCGATTATACGAGTTACCCCCAAATTTCTTTCTTGGCGAAATCACCAATTTTGGGTATTTAGGAGCTACTATAATCGGTAGTCTAGTGAGGTTATTTTACCTACCGATTGTTATAGAAGCCAGATGCGCGCTTGGCACAAAATCAATATAATCGGTAGTATAATATAGCTACTAAGCTTCCGATTGCGTTATTATAATCGGGAACAAAATAGCTTAGATTGTGTAAGGGCATTAACGTATTCTCCGCGTTTTTGGACATCCCTTAACGTTGTATATGGGTTGGGAATAAAAAAGTCGCCCCTAATTCTTTCGGGGTCGCCCCTAAAAGTGCATATAAAAAAAACAGGCTTCAACCACAAAAGCAAAACCCGAAATTTTACCTGGTCTTGATAACCAAATGACCCTGTCCACGTTCATACCTTGACTCAACACTAGCTTCTCAAACTCCATTTTTGTTTCTCAACAAGGTACGTTTGAGCATTCCGTCCAATAATCTGAAGATATCCCATCTATTAGTAGAGAAGGCGATTTGATCAAAACCCTTCCTCAACAGTACAACCAACAGTGCATTTATTTCAGTTAGTTGTCTTACCTCCTTTTTTTCCAAAAAAATAAGAAAGAAAAAAAGGTGAGCATGTGTGGGTGAGGACTCCTCCACGTAGCAGTATTATTCTGCAATCGCCTCTAAGGTGAGCCCTATGTTTCTGGAATTCGTTTCTGAGTGAGCAGCAGATTCATCCAATTTTCTGAGTGAGCAGCAGATTCATGCTTCAAAAAAAAAAAAAAAAAAAAAATCCAATTTTCAGGCAGCTTTTCTCACTCATTTCATCTCTTCATATGTTTCAGGTAAATCTGCGAATTTGATTTCAGATTTTCATTTGAATCTCAATTATAAACTCCATTTTACCATTTTTTTTTTTGTAGTGAAAGGGTTAATGTACCTATGCAATTTTATATTCAGAATCTGTTAGATGCCCAACAATTTTTTATTCCTCCTGCATCAAAGATTCTTGGTTATTGTTTATGGATTTTATTTTGTGTGACTTGAAACACTACATTCTCCAACCAATTACCAACTAAGAATGTAGATTGATTAATGAAATGCTCACATTTTGGTGTCAGATTCTTTTTGAGAAAAAGTTTTTAAAAAATGTAACACTTCTACTTTAAGATGAGATTTATATGTAGGGTTGTTCAGATGTTAATCTGATGTAAATAACACTACTAGACTTTGCGGTTCAAGAGGGGAAAAAATCCTTGGTATGAAGTGTTTCGGCTAACTACGACGGGGCGTAGCTTTTGTGTATTTGTATACTATTTTTATTTCTTCTATGTCACATGTTCATGTGGTAACCTCTCTGATCAGAAGTTTTCATGCAGTGCTTTTAATCCCCACAGTCATGGTTTTAGTCCTGCGCACCCTCTTCATGGCCACTACACGCACATCTTTCCTGGTTAAGAATTTGAGCTTAAGCACAAACTCGATCTACATCAACAACAGAAGCAGAGCTTCTTTCTTCTGTAGTAGCAGCACTAGTAGTGAGTCTGGAATTTCCATGGTCCAGGGAGCTTCAAGAGGAATTGGACTTGAATTTGTGAGTCATGTCTTTACCTTTCCCTTAGTCTACTATTATCATAGGATCAAATATTTTCTTGGCTTAACATAAGAATCTAAGATTCTTACTAAAGGATTCTGTTATCCGTAACATTTTTAGGTTTTCTTACTTTAAACACATTGTCGCTGATGATTATAATGCTATTCGAATGTTTGAACTACTATCTTGAGCCTTGAACAAAGCACCTTCTGTGAGTTTTTGTAGCAGCTAATTAATGGGGAACGATGTTTTGTATCTTAGACAACATAATCAGGGCCAACTTCTTTTTTCTAAGTTACTTTTCCAATTGAAAAGTAAATAGTGTTTCAAGTAACTCCATGTCTTCTTAGTTGGTTTTATTTTGCCTGAAAAACTAAACAAGTAAAGCTGGCATACACATACACGCCTTGTGCGGACTAGTATTTTCAGATTGTATATGTTCTTTACAAATTTCATTACTCTGTGTTTATGTTACCTGCCGCTAACTGTATACACCTAAGATAACAACCTATTAGTATGCGTTTTGGTTTTGGTTAATTTACGGACCACATGCTTGTATATAACTTGCCATATAATTCTTAACAGGTCCGGCAACTACTGGAGAAACAAGAGAAAGGACATGTAGTTGCAACTTGTCGGAATCCTAATGGGGCCACAAGCCTTCTGGAATTGAAAAACAAGTTCCCAGAGCGCTTAAACATACTACAGTTGGACGTTACTGATGAGAGCACCATCGAGGTAACTTCGCCTTTCACTCAAAACATATTGTGTTGTCACTGTTAAATAAAAATGTGGGGGTGGTGTAATGGGGTTGGCAGATTTTGATAAGATTAGGTTAGATTTTCCACCTCGTTGATGTTATATGCTGTTAGAAGACATACAGGATGTGGGACGTTAGTTTGTGCATATCCAGTGCCCAACGGGAACTTATGGAGCATGCCCCCTTGATATCTATCCTACTGTAAGAAACTGAACCCCAGTTCTAAGTTCGAACCAGTTTATATTGAATCTTTTTTCTTTCATAGTTATAAGGATGGCTTATAAGGAACACACTTAATTCCATTGGTGTTAGAGGATTTCTGCTATGGGGTTCTTAAGAGATAAATATGTTATCAACGAACGCAGAGAAAAACAATGGAAAGTATACCATCCGCTGAAAATTGGAAGTGCAAACAATAGCCTGGAAGGGCAAGCAATTCCAAAGACAAAATAGATGGAAAAGGTGTTAGCTGTTTGTTATTGCATTTTAGTAATAGGGATGCTATTATTTTTATTTGCTTCTGGAGTGTAGGCTAAAGTTTGGAAACATTAACTACATTTTTATACCTGCAGTTTCTGAGTTTTAAAAGATTTTATGTCCCGCTCAGAATAAAATGTAAGTCTTCGTTCATGTTTCAATAGTAATACATAAACTAGGGTCCCAGTAAGAGGTGCGAAGTGAACCTTGTATTCCATTGTATACTCCCAATGTTCCAGATATGCACAAATGATTTACAACATGTTCATCATGCCAGGGCCACATAACATATCACCTTTCTGGCAAACTGGGATGGACAAATGATTTTCCAAGTGCTTAGATTTCTCTTTGTTATACTGCTTCAAGTTAGACATGATTGTTGCTTAGAATAAAATACTCCGTGAGTTTAGTTGGGATGATTGGTGTTGGGAGTAGTTCATGTGTTGGCTGTTTGTTTCTTGTAGTCAGCTTTTCTGGTGTTACTTTAGCACCCTTTTTTTTGACGGATCTAAATTTGCATGTTCAAGCGAAGGTTCAAACTACCAACCAAGTGTATGTAAATTCTGCTTTGGTATGTCTTTAATATGCAGGCTTCAGCAAAATCTATACAAGAAAGATATGGTTCATTAAACCTCCTCATAAATACGACTGGTGTTCTTTCTGTCCCCAATGTATTGCAACCAGGTTTGACTATATCTAATTTAAAAGTGAATGGGTCTTCTCATCTCTTAAGAATAAGCTGACTTATCTGTATCTTCAGTGCAGAAACAACGTTGAGCAAAGTAGAGAAGGCATCTTTATTACTAGCCTACGAGGTCAATGCAGTAGGCCCCATCTTAGTGATTAAGGTGTTCATTCTCATACTGATGGTTCTTCTTTCTTATTTTTTGTTACTGCATAGTTGTCCATACCATTCTAGAACTACCAAAAGTCACTCCAAATCGGTTTTGTTATTAGTAACACCATTCCTTATTCAGGGACACTCTCAACAGTTCAAGTTTGTAAATATAATCCAGGTTTCTATGCATTGTGACTGTCAACTACAATTTATTGTTACTGCTAAACCATAATAAATTTTTCATTTTTGTAGTTTGCTAGTGAAGTCAGAAATTTTTCTCCCAAAGAGTGTTCCCTTTCAGAAAATAATTTCTGCATAATAAATTTTATTGTTGATTCACTGTAAACGTGAACTGTTCCCTGTAATTCAGAAGTGATCCTTTTCAGCTTTTATTTTAAATTATCAAGTTGGAGATGAAGCTAAATTATTGATGGTTTGAGATTGCAGCATATGTGGCCCCTTTTAAAGAAGGGAGGGGGATCTGGGACTGAACGGGATGTTGCCGTTGTGGCAAGCTTAAGTGCTAGAGTGGGTTCTATAGGTGACAACCGCTTAGGAGGATGGCATTCATACCGAGCTTCGAAGACTGCACTTAATCAGTGTAGGTTTCTCTACCTTAAAATCTCTCAGATTCATTTAAGCATATTCATTTGCTTTTAGTTACTTATTTCTGATTTGCATTACGGTCATATTACAAGAGGGGCAGGACCGGCAGGTTATGCACACCCCCGTTCACCGTCTCTAGGGAGTTAGCACAGTCTATTGAGACTCTTACGCTACCTATCTACTAACTTTATATTTCCCTTTTCCCATAGCTCGAAAACTAAACACCTTGTTTTAGGTGGTCTGGGGAGTAACTCTAGTTTCCAGAAGACCAGACACCTTGTTTGAGAAAATGGCACACATTGAATCGTTTAGAAGGAAACGAGCGGAGTATAACATCCGGTTATTCTTGAGTGGCTCAAAATGTGCCTTCCCTTTCAAATTACGGTATATTTATAGTGAAGTTACCAATGCATCACAAGTAAAAACTCATTGAAAAGTTTTACAATGTTACTGGTATTGTAAAGATAGTAAATATAGTGGTGGTAGTGATGTGTACGGTAACAAATCATGTGCAGTGGTGAGGTTATGGTCCTGGAAATTTGCTGCTGCTCTTTCCTATGGGATGAGATCTCCCATTTCAGACCTGTTTGCTACCAGCACAATAGTATAGTTGTCTGCCCCTCATTCTAGGGAAGTACGTTACCGTAGTAGCTACACTGACACATTATTTTTCCTTTCTTGAGAATGTTATCCGTGGCCACTACTATTTTGCCAGTTCGTCGTCTGTTCACCATGTGGAACATTTTGCCACTGCTCTTTTGTGGGAGAATTGAAATCTTCAACCACTGTGTGAATCATTTGAACTGTCTTTTCCTATTATCTTTTGTTTATGTTATAATAATTAATTGCTGCAACCAGTGACGAAGACTGTATCTGTGGAATTTGGGCGCAAGAAAGATCCGATAGCTTGTATCTTGTTACATCCTGGCACAGTGGATACAGATCTGTCGAAGCCGTTTCAAAGAAATGTTGCCGAAAACAAGTTGTTCACCAAGGAATTCTCCGTTCTGAAGCTCTTAGGCATCATCAATAGCGTGAAGCGCTCTGACAACGGTAAATTCTTTGCTTGGGATGGTCAGGAAATTCCTTGGTAATTGAAGTATTATTTTTTTCATTAAATTTGAATTATTTGTATTGTTACCAAGTATCACATTTGATGCCCAACCAGTCTGATTATATAATAAGCTGTTGTTTTCTTATATTGCTCTGTAATATGGACTGTGAGCCTAGTAGGTGAAATTGTAATGTGATGAGTGATTGTGACCGCTGGATCATATATACATTGTATGGAGTAGTTCTTTTTGTTATGCTGACTACATTAAAGTTGCCACAATTCTCAGCTGGATTCAAGAATAAACCCCTAAACACGAGAAAGGAAGAAAAATAGCCGGCACAATTCTCCAAATTTATAGTGAATGGAATTTGGTAATGCTCACCATATTTCATAGTAGCTCAACTACTTTTTACCTCATGTTTGAATGCTTTCTGTTTTTTTACTTGTCAACTACTTTCATTAAAGACTAAAGATGCAATGGCATTAAATGGTTCACTTGTCTCTTACTACTTACTACTACTGCTTCTAGTATAAATCTGATACCCAACTTCTGTTTTGACAACACAACTTAGCTAGAAGAAACCCAATTTACTGAACAAAGTTCATAAGCAATCCCCATCATGAAGGTGTGAATTTTATCATCTATCGGCCTATAATGTGGGTTTTGAGGCATGGCTTTAATGTTCAACTGTGATCTCAAAACTTTTTGAGATCACCTCAGCAAAGACATGCCCAATACCCATATTTTAAGCCTTTAGCTAATAAATATTGTTGATTCTGGTCTTCAGTTGTGATCTTCATCTATAGGAGGAGGAGAATAGTACTCAGATGATTTAATCATGTTGTACGTGTAGTAGTAGCAACATCAGTCAGCAGAGACTTAATATTTCTTTACTCATCATCAGTGATATCCTTTCCATTAATCAGTCAGTTGTTTCAGTTTTTCCTTCAATGGTCTCTACTTTACAGTTAATCAAGCTCTCTCTGTTGGTTCTTTACTCAACTGAAAGTTTGGTTTTTTAAAATATTGGGACTTGGGAGTATCTTGTATTGATTTAATCTGTTGTTTCGATTTGAACTCAGAAACTCATCTCATCTCATCTCTGATTGTAATGCCATTTCCAATCTAGTAATTTTACTTTTCTTCCTGTGACTGCACAATGGGGTTGGACAAATTTTATTTTAGAACCCTAATTTGGGGCATACAATAAAATTTGGGGGCATACGAGATAAGACAAAAAAAGGGTGCTCATAGTATTTTTAGGGTTGCCCTTATCCGCCTCTTTTCTAAAATGCAAAAATACCCTTCTGAGATTAGTATTAAATTAGTGTTAATCGGATTAATTAGTTGTTAATGATTGTAGTTAGTTTAGTGTTAATTTAGGATAATAATTTTCTTTTTAAAGATAGTTAGTGAGTTAATTTAGAAAAAGAAGGAGGAAAGAAGAAGGAGAGGAGGAAATTTTTTTTTTTTTTTTTTGTGATTATTGAGAGATGTGTGATACAAATTCGAGTGAGGAAGGTGAATCTTCATCACATAAAGCTAAGAAAATACATATCAATTACGATGGAGATCCATACATGGCTTATTTGTTGGATTATGAAAATGATTTTACCCAAACTCAACTTTTTTCTCAAGCTCAAGATGATTCCTTTATGGAGCCAAATCCCGAAGATGAGTACATGGATGAGGAACCCAATGCTAATAATACATGTGTATGGCTGTATAAGTTGTTTAATTTCCGTTTTGTAGCTTGATTTCACCAAAAGTTAGGATTTCGCAACTAGTTCTACAAGAATAGAGTAAGGTTCTACAGATAATATATATGCCGAACCATAATAAATAAGAACAGTTCGGTTTCTTCGATTGAGAAATATATACGCCGAACTCGTCATTCAATTATTTTCGCGCCAAATAATATTCATGGTTCTACTAAACCGTGATGTGATAATAACAAACCAACCGTAGAAAAAAATAAGAGTTACAAGTAATGTTCGCTTTACACGTTATCGAGCCGAACAATATTTTTTGTTTTCATAAATTTCCAAGTCTTCTGGTTCGGCTTATAATATTAGTTCCCAATCGGCCGATTCCATGTTCGACAAGTAGTTCGGCTTTATCTTCCAAATACGAACAAGCCGAACCCTGAGGTCGGCTTATATAGAGTACATATTGTGAGCCGAACCTTACCCAAAACTCCGTGCGATATTCTTGTAGATTGTTCCTCAAATGGAAACTATGGAGGATCAACCACCGCCTGTTGATGTCATTCATGAAGATACTAGAGATCACTTCCAAACTGACTTGGTAGGTAACTAACGTAGTTTATGTTTTTATTAATTTTCAAGTATGTTGTATGCAAAATCATTAATAAAAATTAAGTTTTGTACTTGTGGATATGTAGACGTGGAAAACCAAAGAAGAAGTCGTTAAATGGGTTGAGGAACATGCTTGGAAAATCAATTGCGTCCTAGTTAAAGGTAGACAAAGCCGAAAGGAGCGGGTTGAGATGGTTTGTGAGAGGGGTGGGAAGAAAGTAAGCAAGAAGAAAAAAGGTAAGCCATATGTTGGGAAGACCGGGAAAAATATAAGACTAAAACAAGGAAGATAAATTGTCCTTTCAAGATCGTCTTAAGTTGGAACATAAATGAAAGAGTTTTCACAATGAATAAAGATATGGATTGCCGCCATAACCACCCACGTCCAAAGGATCTTCATGGACATTATAGAGCCGGAAGACTCAAAGCTCATGAATATGCGAGGTAGATAAAATGACACGAGCACGTATGGCACCCTCTAAAATTCTTAGCAAGTTGAAGGCGGATGATAAGAATAATAAGACTACGTTGCAACAAATCTATAACGCGAGAAGTACTTTGAGAAGAAAGGATTTGCAAGGTAGGTTGGTAATGCAACAATTATTGTGGTTGGCGCAAAAGAAGAAATATGCTTGCCAAAAGAAATTGGATGAATTCGGCCATGTGACGCACCTTTTATTGCCCATCCGTAATGCGTAAAGTTGGCGTTATGCTTCCCACAAGTTCTCATATTGGATTGCACTTACAAGACCAATAAGTATGAGATGCCCTTGATGAACGTTGTTGGTCATACGTCAACCAAGTCACCTTTCACCGTTGCTTTTTGTTTTTTGCATGATGAGTTGAAAGAAAGCTATGTGTGGGCATTGGAACAAGTGAAGTTAATCTTCCGGAGGATGCTCTTCCAAAGGTCATGGTAACCGACCAAGAGGCGGCATTGATGTTTGCTATAAGGAATGTATTTCCGAACGCGCAAAACTTTCTTTGTACCTTTCATGTATGGAATAATGTTCTAAGAAATGCCAAGGGATAATCCAACCGCTTAAGTTGAAAGAGCTAGAGAAGATTGCTACATTACCGGATGGAGAACGAGAAGTGAAGAAGAAAGAATTCAAGCAAGCATATGAGGCTAATGAAAGGATGTGGGCATGTTTCCACAATGATTGGGAAGCTTTGACTTGGTCCATCACCGAAGAAGTGTTTGAAGAAAATGTTGCAAAGCTCATTGCGAATTGGGGCGTCAAATACCCGGAGATAATTATATATTTACGCAAGCAATTCTTGGATACCAACGCACATAGATTTGTTAGTGCATTTAAAAACCACCACAAGCACTTCGACAACCAAGCTACAAGTATGGTAGAGTCGGCTCACTATCGTTTGAAGAGGAATCTATTTGGGTGCGTGGACACGTTCGTCACTGTGTTTGACGCAATGGAAGACTATTTCATGAGTGACGTTATAAGAATTAGAACGTTATTCGAAAAAAGTCTAATGATGAAGCATGATGATTTCCTGATGATAAGTGGCTCCTGGGACTAACCCATAGGGTCTCTCATTTGTGCATTGAACTTATAATGAAGGAAGTGGATTTGATGGACAAAATGGATGCTAACTCCCAAGAAGAGTGTGTTTGTAAAATGAGGGAAAGCATGGGACTTCCGTGTCGGCATGAACTACTTCGGTACAAGGATTGTCTTATACCTTTTGAGGATATTGATCCTCATTGGAAACAATTGAGTAGTGATCCTATGCCCGACG
Organism: Papaver armeniacum; assembly: GCA_023531295.1. NCBI lineage: Eukaryota > Viridiplantae > Streptophyta > Magnoliopsida > Ranunculales > Papaveraceae > Papaver > Papaver armeniacum. The sequence continues at coordinate 126,056 of JAJJWW010001212.1, read as the reverse complement.
AGGACGATGATGTAGAGATTTGGGACACACCTTATGGCAAAAGGTTGGCCGAAATGTATCGTGGGATGTTGCGACCTCAAAAACAAATCTTATGGGACAACATGATGCCAATCCTGTATCCTCACACCCAACAAGGTATATTAGAACCGGAAAAGGGGCCACAAAAAGGTAGGCCACCCACGAAAGAAAACCGAAAAGAGCAGAGAGCAAGAGCGTATGCTCTTACCAAAAAACCCACACCTACCACAAGGGATCCATGCGGGTCGAATACCATGATGCAAAGTACGAAGAAGAGAAGAAGGCAATAGAGAAGTTAGACAAGATGGATGAAGTGAAGCTATCAAAGAAACGTGGTCGACCGAGCAAGGTTAAAGGTGAAACAAGTAACAAAGAAGTTAAGAATAGTGGTCCTCTATTTCCTCAACCATTGGAAGGAGACGTAAAGCTTAAGGGTAAGTTGTTTCCATCTCAACAAATGGAAACAACAAAGACCACCCGGTGCCCAAGCAAAAGGAGAAAAAAACCATATATGTGGAAGGGAAAATGAAGGGTCCTAAAAGAGATAGTTTGGGGAAGTATTTGAGACCTTCTAATATGATTTACAAAAACTACTTGGAGAATCTACCCGAAGCCATTCATGAGTTTATTATATCCATGGATGATGTCGAAGGGGATGGAAATTGTGGTTTCCATGTCACCGGGGAACAACTAGGACCTTTTAAAGATGGTAACCAACCGGTTTCCCAAGGGGATGAAGTAAATTATATTCGTCAAAGATTGTTACAAACTCTACGCCGAAACAGGGACTTCTACAAGTCAATGATGCGAGGTGGCGGTGACCATGGGGTCGCACAAGAGTTCATTAGTTTTGAACGGCGTTTACATGGGGATGTCGTCATCACAAGTGACCATTGGATGCAAATGCCGATATGTGGGTTTTTAATCGCGAGACCTTCAATTGCGTTGTTCATTCTTTTGCGAGGGCTGGAAGTAGTTACACCTACGCGCCGCCATCAAAACCTTTCCATGAGAGTGTGAAGGATAGAAGACTTGTTATTGCATTTGTTCAAGGCTGCCATTATATCGGTCTTAAGCTTAGACCCGGTTGCCCAATACCTCCATTGTGTCCGTTAGCCTTTGGCCTGTTTTTGAAGAAAATTACTCTATGGATTGGTGTGCAAATTACGCCACAGAGATGGAGCTTTGGAGAAGTTTGCATCCACCTCTTCCACCCGGACTAGTGTGTCTAATGGATGATGAGGATGAAGAAGATGTTTTTGAGGATGATGAAGAAGATGGAGAAGAAGACGTTGTAAGGTTAGGATCACCCTAGTACTCAATCCATTGGATATATATTATCGTTTTGCATTTTGTTTTCGCCGGATGCCTAGGTTGATATGAGATTATAAATGCTACATAATGTATCCTAAAGCGCGTCTCATGAATTGAATATATTTTGTGGTTTTTGAACTTGTTTGTTGGTGCAAAGATTTGAAGAAAAAGAACTTTCATTATACGGTTCGGCTAATAAGTAAAAGTATATTTTAGCCGATCCTGATAAAAATTTCATATATTATACGGTTCGGCTTACATTTGACGATTTCTATGTGCCGAACTATAATGCTGCTAAGTATCCCAACACACAGTGTAAGGTTCGGCTTATTCGAAATATTCAATAATAAGCCGATCCTGATAAAAATTTCATATATTATACGGTTCGGCTTACATTTGACGATTTCTATGTGCCGAACTATAATGCTGCTAAGTATCCCAACACACAAGAAGGTTCGGCTTATTCGAAATATTCAATAATAAGCCGATCCTGATAAAAATTTCATATATTATACGGTTCGGCTTACATTTGACGATTTCTATGTGCCGAACTATAATGCTGCTAAGTATCCCAACACACAGTGTAAGGTTCGGCTTATGAAAAATATTCAATTTGAGCCGATCCTTGCATATAAAAGAAAAGTATTTCCCAAGTGTCAAGGATCGGCTAACTAAAGACAATTCTTAATAAAAAATCACTAACCATTACAAAGTACCAATTACAAGGATTTAATAACCAAAACGAGTTATAACAAACTTCCTAAGGATGTTGTAGTGATCTTGGTATTTGAAATTTTTCCCTTTCCATCTTCGCCATTCCTCTAGAGCTCGAACAACAATCTCATCATTTGTTTCACCTTTAAGCCGATATCGATTGACAATCCGAATCATAGCTATGAAGTCCCTAACTTTATTTTTAATTGTTTCAATTCGACAAAACAATGATGCCCTATCCCGGTTGTTTGGATTACCTGTTTCATTGGTGAAAGCTTCATGAATTCTCGACCAAGTAGTACATACTCATTAGACCCTTTACCCGTCGCTCGGCACCCTTCTCCTGGATAGTAAGTTACGTAATGTTTGCAAAGAGATAAATCTTCTTCAAGAGTATACTTAGGACTAGACGTTGCCATTTTGTGCTTTGATAATGAGATATCATATGTCGCTATATATATGCTTGACGGATTGTGCTATGTAACGCTATATTTTCAATTTGAAAACCATCTCCAACGGCTACTTTTCAAATTTTGAAAAACTATAGGGGTTCGGCATAAATATATTTCCATTTAAAAGCCGAACCTGAGCATTTTTCGAACCTGTTGTTTTAATGGTTCGGCTTATTCGTGTCTGGTATAATGAGCCGAACCAAATGCGTACTCCAAAATTTGTTTAAGGCAACCGGTTCTAAAGTACGAATATTGTAATTTGGGCCGAACCATGTTTCTTTAAGTTGTTTCAGACCTCCTAACATTCGAACCAAACATATTAAAACATGTTTTTTAAGGTAATAAACCAAACAAGTGTATTTAACAAAACATAACAAAATATAACAAACTAAGTGTACTTCACGACACATCCAAACTTATAGTTCACTGACCACGACCTCTTTTCCCTGTAGGACATACATTCTCGTCCTCTTCACCAGTTGGCCCGCCCCTAGCAACTTGACTTGAGCCTTCACCTTCTTGTCGTGGCCTCTTGCTCGTCGGCCTTTTTCCTGGTTTATTGGGTCCTTTCCCTTTGTTTATGACTCGCATCCCACCGGGTTGTACCAATCCTCTTGCTCCTCCACCGTCATCTTAGTTTTGCAAGAAATTCTTTTCTTCAAATTTCTCAACAACTCCTTTCCCGCCGCAACCTGGTTCCATTTAAAGGTCACTTAAACAAGAACTTTAAAATTTAAGAAGTAACACTTAAACAAGTAAAAATGGAAGACGTCGCTTACCATTGTTTTATATGCCTTTTGAATGTCAACGGCCTTGGACTTCTTTTTGGCAACCTTTGCCTTCTCCCTGTCAGCTACAACTTGACTTGCTCTATTGATAATAAGCGGATGTGAAATTTCATTATACCAATCCATATAGCCTGGCTCAACTTGTGGAGGACCGTCACCCAAAATATGCAAGTGGTTCATATTTAACTTGTTGGCATCCAACCTTCTCCAGTACTCTAAGGTTGGTTCTGGATCATATTTGGGGCACCACGAAGAGGTGGTGCTTTTAGTCCCAAAGGGTACCCAATGGCAACAACCTCGAACTTATCGTATACTACTGGGAGCGTTTGGACAGATCCTAACCGACGAGAAACGCGACGAGGATCATATATTACATAACCACCCTGATAAAATATAGTTCCGTAGTACATACCTATCGGCACAAAATTATCTTGAACAACATAATCTTCTTGAACATCTCTCAAATATGGGTCAAATACGACGTCACTCCCATCCAAAGAGTCTAATTTCTCTCTCTAAGATTAATAAACACATCATTCTTATTTCTTTCTTTCTTGCCTTCCATATCATATCGATTCGCCGTTGGCGTTGTTTTATCCCAATTTGCATGTACCTTGGCCAATTTCAAATTCGGGTAATGGTCATATACCCACACCCGCAAGTTCTAAGCAGATAATGAAAATTAACTAACTTGCCGAACCTTTATCGCGCAAAAAGATCGGCTAACACATATGCATGGTTGTGAGCCGAACTTTGCACCGAACAACCAATAAAATCAAATTTAATGAATATTATTACCTCGAAGCATAGTGAAATTGCCTCCAATGTTTGTACTTGCCAACCTAGATGCTTGTGCGAGTTGATTGAGTAGGTAGGCAAGTGACGCCGTCCCCCAAGCATAACTATTAACCGAGTGGACATCCTTGAAAAATTGGAGATATTGAGCACTCACCTTGTTCCTGTATGTCCTGAAAGATATCTCTTCCAAGAGTGTACAACATATATGTCATTGCAGCTTTGTTTCACTAACTCCTCGCCATCGCCAACTTTCCATCTTTAACCCTCTCCGCTGTTTTTCAAAATAGGTTTTCAACCTCAACAACTTGAACTTCTTGTTTTTCTTGTTGGTTGCACCTTTATCATCATGGGTAGAAGTGACATCTCTCACGTAACAACAAAACTCTAGTTCGGTTATCGATTTTGGCCAACCTAGAGTTTCATTCGCCAACTTATACAACTCATCCCAACTCATATTGTAAAACGCCGCATCCACGCTTTCGCCGGTGACACTAAGGCCCGTAATCTTATTCGCGTCGTCAGAGTGATTGTCATCTCGCCAAAAGGGAGATGAAATGTGTAAGTCTCAGAGCAAATCTCTCAAGAAAGGCGAGGTCGTCACTCTATCACATTCCCGATGACCATATTTAATGGCAAAGCCATAAACCGATGCTTGCACTATAGCAATCACCTCGTGCACCTCTTTAAACAAATCCCAATGTGCAGCCCTTTGATGCCTCAAAACTCGACCGCACGACAATGGTCGAGTCTCATATATCCTCTTAGCCCAAGACTCTCTCGAACCAATCAATACCTTGCCACCGTCTACTGGAAGACCGTGTGGTAAACCATCATCTCTTGGATCTATTACATCATCATCATTAGAATGTGAAACCCAACAACACGAGGTTTAGCATCTTGCTTCTCTCGGTTGTTGTTGTTCTTCCACTTCAAAGTTGCTCTTCCCGATTTTTCATTTTACCCTTTTGGTTCCTATAAATAGCACAAATACATAAATAAGTATAATCCTTTAGAATACACGGCATATCCTTAAAAAAATATGTTATCAACTAAGTTCGGCGTATACGTGCGCTGCATTTAACAGCCGAACCAATGAAACTCAAAGATCGGCGCTTTAATAAAGTAGCCGAATCTGTTCTCAGCTAAAGGTTCTAAGATCTAAAGATTACACCGTATGAGCCGAACCGTTCTCTCGTGTTTCAAAATAACCTAAGTTTTTCCAATTAAACCTAGTCTAACAAAGACAATAAAATTCATTAATCAACAAATTAAATGGTAGGGTTTGTATAACATACCTTCTAATCCTCATTTCTCGGGGTTTCTTCTTCACTTGATTGAACTTCTTTTTCAATTTCAAAGTGTCAACTCCTTCTAATGGTTGTTGGTCTTCAATTGACGGATTAGAAGAAGATTTGGAGCGCCTACCAATTGCTTTTTGTTTTCCACGAGCCATTTTATAGTTGTGTTTAATCGACGATCAAATTTTTATGAATCGACGATCAATTTCGCGATGAAATATGATTTTAACCGCTTTTATCCGACTTGGTTTGAATAGGAGAAGAGGAGAAGAACCGAAAAGGTTCTTTTGATGTTCCTTATGCTTTGACCCAAAAGAGAATATTTTGCTTTTATATCAACGTAAGGGTAGTATAGTAATTTAAAAGTATATAAAAATACTTTGCAAATAGTTCGGCTCTAAACTAAGATGGCACATGGTGCCGAACTTACAAATAAGAGAACGGTCGAATGTCACAAGAAGGTTCGGCTTATACGCGTTAAACACTTATAAGCCGAACTGTTTACTTAGAAAATAGAGAAATGTCAGTCTATGGTTCGGCTAATACGTATTACATATTTATAAGCCGAACATGATACTGTAACTTACGTATCGCAAAGGCACTCAAAGCTTAGCATTTCACTTAAATATAAAAGCATAACATTGTAGTTAAACATCAAAACATTGTACCGAAAACCAAACACATAACATTGTTTACTTCAAGTAAATAAAATTGTGCTAAAATCAAACATTACTTAAAAACCAAACCATAAAAACCTAGTGTACTTCAATTTGAACATAATCATCTATTGAGCACGACCATGTCTTCCACCACCACGACCTTTTTTAGCACCACTTCCACTCGCACCTTCACCTTTGTTGATTACTCCATCCCAACGGCTGTACATATATTCTTGCTCTTCCACCGCCATATCCACATTGCAATCAATTTTCTTCTTCATAGCCTTCAACACGTCGTTACCCCCAGCCATCTGATAAAATTTAGTTAAAACATATAAGCAACAATAGTCAAAAATATTGAAAACAAGTTTAAAAGTATGCACTCAATATACCATAGTTCAGTAAGACTTCGAAAAATCTTCAACCATGCCCTTTGTGTTCTTCATCGTCTTCGGCTCGACTTCCTTTTGTGTTCGTTTCTCCCATCTTACCATCTACCAAAGCTTGACTTTCCCTATTAATGATTAAAGGATGTGAAATTTGGTTATACCAATCTATATAAGCCGGGTCACATTCAGAAGGATCGTCACGCAACTCTTCTAAGTCAACCCAACTTAATTTGTTATCTTCCAATTTATCCCAACAATCAATGGTAGGATCGGGATCATATTCGGCATTCCATGAACTTTCCGTACTCTTTGTTCCCTTAGAACCCTTGGGCAACAACTTGAACTTTGATTCCTCTAGCACCGAATCGTTTGGATAAATCCATATTGACGGAGTACTCGACGGGATCAAACATCAGTAAAGCCTTCTGGATAAAACAATGGCCCATAGTACATCCCCAATGGCATATCTTCATCCTCAACAACTTCATCATCTTCTTCATCCTTTTTGTATGGTTGAAATACAACTTGTTCAACAAATTAAGAGTCTAACTTTTCTCTCAAAGCTATCAACATTTCCTCTTTATTCCTCTTCTTATTTACCTTGAAACTCCATTTGGCCGAGGTAGGGAATGTGTCTACCCATTTGTCATCTTCCTTGGCTAAATTCAAATCCGGAAAATGGTCATATATCCATACCTACACCAACAATATAAAAAAAAAAAAAAAAAAAAAAAACTTAAGTATTAGGATCAGTAGAATTGGATTGGATCATGGAGGTTGTGAACTTTGGGAAACAGAATAAGGTTCGGCTTATACTGAAAAACAGCCTAACGCCGAACCTAATAAGTTCGGCTTAGTAAATTAAAAAATATAAGAAGCCGAACCTTTGGAAAGGTAGGTTCGGCATACACAAAACCAAAATTGAAAGCCGAATTATTTCTTGAAAATGGAACTACAATGTGTAAACATACCTGAAGCATTGTGAAATAACCTCCAATGTTTCTACTTGTTAACCTAGACGCAGTTCCAAGTTGCTCAAATAGGAAAGAAAGGGCCGCGGTTCCCCAAGAGTACTTGTGGCAGCTTTTCAAATCCCTTAACAATTGGAGGTATTGAGCGTTAACCTTGTTCCCACTATTATCGGGAAATATAACACTTCCTAAAGTATACAACAAATACGCGGTAGCAGCAGTGCGATTAGTCAGTGACCTCGTCCATAACCAACTCCCCTTTGAAATTTTCTCCTTTGTGTCTCCAAAGCACTTTTTCAAAGCAAAGAACTTGATTTTCTTCAACTTCTTAGTGCTAGAATCCACAAAATTCACCTTTTTAGCAACAAGCAGTAAACTCCAATTCTGTTTTGTCTTTTTGCCAACCAAGAGTTTCCTCAAAGCAAGTACATACAACTCATCCCAAGTCATTTCATAAACCGCCGAGTACACATTTTTCCCATGTGTTCTAAGACCACTAATCTTCTCAGTGCATCATCTGAGTAATTGACATCTCGCCAAAGGGGAGATGAAATGTGTAAGTCTCCGGACAAAATCTCTCACAAAAGGCTGAGTTTGTAACTTGATCAAATTCCTCTTGTGCATAGAAAATAGCAGGCCATAAACCAGAGCCTTGTACTAAAGCCACCACCTCAGGAGCCTCTTTGAAAATATCCCAATGTGCGGCGGTTTGGTGTCTAAGTACGCGGACTGCATCCCTGTGATCCGGAGTCTCGTAAATTCTCTTCGCCCATGACTCCTTGTAGCTAATCAACACTCTTCCACCATCTTCAGGGAGACCATGGGGCAAACCATCCTCGCGAGGAGGTATCACATTATCCGGATGTGGAATGTGCTTACTTGTCTCCCTTGATGTAACAACTTTATCTTGTTCTTGTTCTAGTTCTTCTTCTTCTTGACCTTCCTCACCAACATCTTCATCATTGTGATCCTCTTGTTCTACAGCAAAGAGCAAGTCGTGTCAATTCCCCTTTTGCCTCGCATGTAAGTTCTTTGTGCCACCACCTCGAGGTTTGGGAGTTTTTGAGTTAGAAGGAGTCACTTCCATTGTTCTCCTTTTAAGTTTCTCTTTGAATTTTCCAGATGGGTGCTAAAACAAATGACAAACCTTAATTAGTTTTCCAAATTAAATAAATATGATTCTACTACACAATTTGATAACTCACCGACAACTGGACAAGTTTAGAGGAAGCTATTGGCCATACACACGTAGTGTAAAGTTCTAAGACATTCGATATTTATCAATATGAGCCGAACAAGGTGCCCAACAATTTAGCCATGGTCGAGAAAGGTTCTGGACATTCGATATTAATCACAATGAGCCGAACAATGTACCCAACAAGAATAGATCGGTTATTAAACAATGGTATTTAAGTTCGGCTGGTTATCATACAAAATTTTATGTGCCGAACTCATTGGTTCGACTCATACGATATTCAAAATATCACAAATTTTAAGCCGAACTGTTCTTCGTCTCGTATAAAAAAATAAGTTCTACTGCGTAATTTCAGCCGAACACTACCCCGAAACTAACAACAACCTAGACGAATCTCCGATTACATGTCATAAATCAACGAAATACGAAAAAATAAACAATGGGTTTGTGGGAAATACCTTTCTATGTGCAATTTTAAAGAATCGGCCCTCTATTTCTCCCTCTCCAACACCAATCGATCCACTAACCACTTCATCTCCATCTTTTCCAAAACCCTAGATTGAAATGCTTCGATTCAACACCAGGATTCTAAGACCGTATTTCTAGGGCATCGCTTAACACGAGGTGCCATGTATGTGTTTAATCGACAAATCAAACCAACAAAGTTTTAGAAATTTTCCAAATTTGGGAGAAGAAGATAAGAAGAAGAGGGAGAGAGAAGGGTTTTTGGTTTTAAAACTTTTAAAAAAATTGGTTATTTAGTGGGTAATGGTTAATTAGTGGGAGGGTAGTTAATTAGTGGGAGGGATTAAGTGAAAGGGTAGTAATGTAATTTAAACTAGGCAGGGGTATTATAGTAACTTAAGCATCATTATGGCAGCCCTTATAATTTTGCATTGGGTGCCATAATATCTCGTATGCCCCCAAATTTTATTGTATGCCCCAAATTAGGGTTCTTTTTCACCTCTGTCTATTTATTAAAGCATCTCTGCCTGCCTCTGCCCTCATCATCCATCATCCTTCTCTGTTCTCTCCCACCTCTGCAAAACCCACACAATACTTTGCAAAACCCACACAAAAATGAATCCTCCTCGCAGAAACCCCAAAAGGAAGAGCACTGAATCTCCATCAACACCTTTAGCAACTCCTGATGATCATGAAGAACAGAAACAAACTCCATCACCTTCAATAAGAGTGACAATCTCATCATCAACAACACTTGCTGATGGCTCTCATTCCTTTGAACCTTCTCCTGACTTCAAGATTGCAAGAGATAAGCTCTTCAAAGTCATGCCACAGGAGCCCCATTTCAAACCCTTGGAGAAATTTCCCACTAGTCTCAAAGGTTTTAGGGTAGTCTTGGATTTGGAGTTTGTTAATCTTGCTCAGAAGCTTTCTGATGAGACAGTGAGTCCTGTTGAGTTCTTTGATCATGTTGAGGAATACTCTTCTCAACTTACTTTTCTGGAAAAGAATGGGTATGATGTGGGTAAGCTTAGGGAGAGGTTTTGTAAGTTGAAGGAGATGTCTGAGGATGTGAAGAAGGGTATAGAGAGTGCAAATGAGTATGAAGCGCAGAAGAAGGACAAACAAGCTAAAGCTTGTCTTACTTTGGAGAAGATTGATGAGTTGAAGAAAGAGTTGAAGGTGTTGGAAGATACTGCAGATGCTGAGAAGAAAGAGATTGTGGAGTTAGACTTCAAGGAGATGAGTTCTATTGAAGTAACACATATGATCACCAAGGATTTCTCTGCAGCTTTATCAGCACCTTGGGTGAAGGAGGAGGAGATTCAAGAGATTGATATATTTTGATGATTTAGTAGTCAGTGTTTTTTGGGCTTTTTGTTTCAATGAAATTTACCTTTCTTTGTTATCTTTATTTGTGTTGATGCTTGTGTGGTGAACCCCAAATTTCTTTGGATTTGAAGACCTTAATCAGTAATTACAGTGTTCAATGAATTCCTAATGATTTGGGAGTTAGATATAAAATGAAATTTGTATTGGTAAATTGCTAACAAATACACCCAACCCAACACTATCCTTGCAAAAGCATGTTACAAACAAAACCATTCTTCTTTGTAACCATGAAATGGCATTACTGGTTAAGCCAAGCACTACAAGAACTACTATAGTATGTTTGATCATTCTCAGTTTGATGGAGGAATGAAGTATATCAAGCTTAACTTCATTGATGCATTCTAAAAAGAGAACCACTGTAGTGACAAGTTGGCATCTCCAGACCGATACTACAAGGTGCTTTTGGGGGTGCGCCACTAGCCAAAAATGCCAAGAAGAGTGTGGAAAGCGGATTTACTGGAAGGGATGTATGTACCCGGGCAGAACCCAAGGTCACATTTGCTTTCAATTGTAAGGATAACATCTGAAAAGCTAGTTGCCAACAGTAAATTTGGAGGATTCTCCAATTTCGATTCCAAATAGGATTGCGTGATACAATTCATTTCTCCGGTTAAGTGGTGGTGTTTCCAGTTTACATATTTGGATTGGGATGAAATATTCTTGTATCAAGAGGGCAAGGCCGTGATAAAAAATCATTTACCATCAAAGTGATTAGTTATCAATTGTGATTCTGCAATACCTAATTGCAAATGGTGTCAAAGGTGAGACCCTTGTTTCTGAAATTCGTGTCTGAGTGAGCAACAAATTCATCCAATTTCGAGGTAGTTTTTCATTCATCTCTTCATGTATTTTAGGTAGATCTATGAATTATGAACTTAATAACATTGAATTATTGTACTCAAATGTTTAATTTATCTTTACAATTTCATATTGTATAATACTCCCGTAGGGTGTTGAAACCAGCTGAGTTGAGGTACAAACTTGTCTCCACTTATAACATCTAAACAATTAGCATCTAATAAGAATGTAGACTGACTCACATTTTGGAGTCAGATTTGGAAATTTAAGATTAAAGAACCAACCTTATAGTGTGATATCAAGTGTTTCGTCTTTCGTCTATGAATAATGGGGCATTGCTTTTATCTTTTTGTTTCTCTGTCACATGTTCATGTGGTTACGCAAATTATAAGTTTTCATGCAGGGCCTGCAATCCTATTCATTCCCGTAGTCATGGTTTTAATCCTGCGTACTCTTCATATGGCAACGACTCGCACGCCTTCCCTGGTTAAGAGTTTGAACTTAAACACAAACTCAATCAACATCCGCAACAGAAGCAGGGCTTCTTTCTTCTGCAGCAACAGTAGTAATGGTATTTCTGCTTCGGATTGTGCAAGAAGTATTGATTGTGGAATTTCCATGGTCCAGGGAGCTTCCAGAGGAATTGGACTTGAGTTTGTGAGTTATATCTTTCCCATTCCCCCAGTCATTACTTGACTACTATTATTATATAGGATCAAATGTTCTTTTAACTTAACATTGAGAATCTAGGATTCTGTTTATCCGTAGATCTTTCGACTCTAAGACATGCCAATGGTGATGATTATAGTGCTATTGCTGATTCAAATGTTCCAGCTACTACCTTGTGCCCTGAACGAGGCACATTTTGTGAGTCTCTGTGGCACCTAACCCGACGGGTGCAGTGTTTTATATCTTAAACAGCAGGATCAGGGCCAGCTTCTTTTTTCTAAGTCCATTTGAAAGCTTAATATTTTTCTATGTAACTCCATGTCTTCTCAGTTAGTTTGATTTTGCCTGACATACTAAACAAATAAAGCTGTCATACACATACACTCCTTGTGCAGGTTATTGTTGTATTTGTTCTTGAGAAATTTTCAGAACTGCATGCTTCCTGCCATTAACTATATATATACACCTAAGATAATAACCAAACAGGATGCTTTTATTATAGGTATTGCTTAATTTACTGACTACATGCTTGAATATAACTTGGCCTTCCATTCTTAACACTTAACAGGTTAGGCAACTATTGGAGAACCATGATAAAGGACATGTAATTGCAACTTGTCGGAATCCTAATGGGGCCGTAAGCCTTCAGGAATTGAAAAACAAATTCCCAGAGCGCCTAAACATACTACAGTTGGATGTGACAGATGAGAGCACTATCGAGGTAACTTCGCTTTATTGATGAAAAAAATTTGGTCAGATTTGTCCACTTCGTTGTCGCCGTATCCTGTTAGGATCCATACACGAAGCGGGACGTTAGATTTTGCATATCCAGTTTGCAATGGAAACTTAGGGCCAGGGGGAACTTAAATACTACCTACTACAAGAAAATGAACCTCAGCTGTAAAATCGAGCCAGTTTATCTTGAATCATGTTTTATTTATATAGTTATAAGGATTGTTCATTATAAGATGATTATTGAGTCGGAACAGACTCAATTCCACTGGCATTAGAGGGTTTGTGGAATGGGGTTCTTAGAAGATGAATATGTTTTTGAATGCTAGGCAGAGAAAGATATACAGTTCACTGATCACAGATAAAATAAAGGGAAAAGCTGTTAGTTTTTTTTTTTTTTTTAGCCTGATCGGTTAAAGAATTTGGTGCTGGTGAGTTTCATACTCAAGTCACCAGTGACTTTACCACTGTGCTTTTGTTATTTTATTTTGGAATGTAGGCTAAAGTTTGGAAACATTAACTGCATTTGTAGAATAAAATGTATGTCTTCAGGTCTTAATAGTATTACATAAGGTATGCTCCCAATAAGAGTTGTGAACTTATCCTTGTATACCAATCCATACCCCCAACGTTGTGGATATGCACGAGTAATCTACCACTTGTCCATAAAACCTGAATGGCCAAACCTCATAATGTATCACCACCTTTCTGGCAAGCTGGGAGAGACTAAAGAGTAATGACTAGTTTTCCAAGTGCTTAGATTTCTTAGTTTTCCATGAACTCCGCATAACACCTCTTTGCTTAAACATAGAAGATTATCAGAAGTATGCTACTACCAAATTCCTTTTACAAGTTTTGACTTGTTGGGATGATTGTGGAGGGAGTAGTTCATCCTCTGTTAGCTGTTTATTTCTTGTATTCCGAACTTTTGATGCTATTTTAACACACCTCTGCTCTCTTAATGGATCTATGTTTGCTTGTTTAAACAAAAAGTACAAACTGCCAAGTGTATGTATGTAAATTCTACTTTGGTATATGTTTTATATGCAGGCGTCGGCAAAATCTGTACAAGAAAGATACTGTTCATTAAACCTCCTCATAAATGCGACCGGTGTTCTTTCACTCCCCGGTGTACTGCAACCAGGTTTGGCATAATCTAGTTCAAATGAAATGGGTCTTCTCATCTCTAAAGAACAAGCTGACTAATATATGTATCTTCAGTGCAGAAACAACGTTGAGCCAAGTAGAGAAGTCATCTTTACTACTAGCCTACGAGGTCAATGCAGTGGGCCCCATCTTAGTGATTAAGGTGTTCATTCTAATATCAGTGGTTCTTCCTTCTTATCTTTTTATCAATGCATACTTGTGCGGACCATACCATTATAGAACTACTCAAAGTCACTCCACGTCGACTTTGTCATTAGAAAATACCATTCATTATTCAGGGACTCTAAGCAATTTGAGTTTGTAAACATAATTCAGGTTTCCATGCCATAATAGTTTGCTAGTGAAGTGAAATATTTTCTTCTCCATAATTTGATTTGTTACTGTAAATACGAACTGTTTCCAGTTACTCCAAAAGTGTTCCCTTTCAGCTCTTATTTTAAATCTGGTGAACAACCAATTTAAGATGAAGCTAACTTCTTGGTGGTTTGAGTTTGCAGCATATGTGGCCCCTTTTAAAGAAGGGAGGGGGATCTGGGACTGGACGGGATGTTGCTGTTGTGGCAAACTTAAGCTCTAGAGTGGGTTCTATAGGTGACAACCTCTTAGGAGGATGGCATTCATACCGATCTTCAAAAACTGCACTTAATCAGTGTAGGTTCTTCTTCTTAAAAATTTCTCTCAGTTTCATTAATGCATGTTCATTTGCTTTCTACGTTCTTCCGGTTAAGGGACAGATTATAAGAGAGTGAAAAGTAGACCTATTGGCTACCACAGTAGTGTAGTTGTCTGTCCCTCTTTCTAGGGGTGTAACTAACCGACAGAAGAGGCACTATGCTCGTATTGGACACATTATTTTACCTTTCTTGAGAATGCTGTCCATGGCCACTACTGTTTACCAGTCCGTCTGTTCACCACATGGAACAATTTGGTAGAGCTGATACGTAAAATAGTTTGAACCTTAGGTTAAAGCATAGGTGTGGATCAGTTAAACTGCCTAAACAAGAACTTTGAATGGTGAAATGGTTGTTACTATTTGCTCCAGAAAGGAACATTGGTATAAAGAACCAAGTAATCTGGATGTACCTATTTCATCTAATGCACGATCTAGTTGATCAAGCCTCAAGCAGTCTAATTGGTTTGCGTTACACAGCTAGTTTATACAGTGATGGAATTTGTTATTATTAATAATATCTTTTGTTTACGTTGTAATAATTAATTGCTGCAACCAGTGACGAAGACTGTATCTGTGGAATTTGGGCGCAAGAAAGATCTGATAACTTGCATCTTATTGCATCCTGGTACAGTGGATACAGATCTGACGAAGCCCTTCCAGAAAAATATTGCCGAAGGAAAGTTGCTCACCAGAGAATTCTCTGTTCAGAAGCTCCTAGGCATCATCAACAGCGTGAAGAGCTCTGACAATGGTAAATTCTTTGCTTGGAATGGTCAAGAAATTCCTTGGTAATTCAATTTTTATTTAAATTGGAGTATAATAATTGAGCAACAGTATGACTGAGCATCACATTTTTGATGCCCAACCAGTCTGACCTTCAATGAGTTATTGTTTCCTTATTTTGCTCTGCAATGTAGTAGAACTGTAACTTCTTAGATGTTATTACATGTGAATGACTGAGTTTATATTGTGTTTGTGTGGCACCGGCAAATATCGAGTGAAGCAGGATCATGAGGTATTGGGCCATGTGGTCAAATTCTAGATCATTAGGCAGATACATTGGTATTTAGAAGATTCAATCAAGTAAAGATCATTCGGCCATGATCCCCATTTCTAAAAGAACGTCGGCTTATTTCTAAAAGAACGTCGGCAAGACAGCTGCATTAGTGAAAGAAAAAACACAAACCAGATAATGTAGCAAGAATATGGAACCTAATTAATGAATGCCTACAGTTTTATTATTCCTTGACATGAGTTGAATGAACATAACCCTGTGAAATCCATGAAGAATGTGATGGACTTGGGCTCAATTCAGTAAAAAGGAATACAGACCAGCAAGATTAAATGGAAAATTTTCTGTTCATCCTTAACTAATCATATTAAAAACAGAATACTGACTAACCCTACAGTTCCTAAGAGAAGAAATAAAAAATGTCACTACTTAAAACTCTTAAAAGAGTCGAGAGTTTTCCTATATGGATAAACTTCAAGCTTTAAGATTGGTCAGAGTTTTCCTAGATGGATAAACTTCAAGCTTCAAAATTGAATAGAAGAGCAAACTTAAGCAAGGTCAGAGCTTGCAGGTCCAGCACGACCACGACCACGACCAAAACCACCTCCTCCGCTTGGATTCTGCAAGTTCATTCCAACAGTGTCATGCAATTAAAATGAACGGAATATGTCATGCAATTCTTGCTAATGTCGAGGTTAATACATGTTGTATTACAGCATTCCATTTAAAATGTACTTCAATAGTTCAAACTACAAGCATACTGATAAAAACTAATGTAGTAACAGCAAAGAGAGTAAAATTTACCCTGAATGAAGGCTGGAACCCCTCAGGTGCTCCACCCTTTTCTCCTCCAAATTCACCAGCTGGCCCTCTGGGTCCTCCACGGTATCCATCACGATCACCACCAAACCGTGGTCTCTCTCCGTCACCGCGAGGACCACTGTAGATTTCAACAATCAAAATCTATCTACACCAAAATCCTTAAAGTCTTCAAACAACCACACACAAAATAAATATATCATGTTTACCGTCGATCTCCTTGTGGAGCGAATTTGGCTACTGTAGACTTCTTCAATGTTGAAGGAAGAACCTCAGGTGGTAGGTTAAGATAATTTCTTAAGAATTCAATTCCCTCATTGGTGAGAAACCAGTAGTAATGCATCCAAGCAAATGTTTCTCTAACATATTCCTTTGATTTGAAGCTCTGCATGAGCTTGATCACCTGTAGGTTAGGTACATCGATAGCTGGATGTTTTGCAAGATTGAAATCCTTCTCTGCAAATAAAACTCCCTCTGAAATCCAAAATACATTTAAACAAGATTAAAATAACAAGATTAAAATTACTATAGTAAATAAATAAATAAAAACTCGGTTTCGAACTCAATTTTCAAAAATTAAAAATGATTAAACCTTGAAAGAGGTACTTGGATATCTCTCTGCGATTCTTCTCGGATATGATCTGAACATAAAGAAGAAGAATAGAATGAAACATTAAATCTCTGTAGAGAAATCAAAAACTATGGTTTCAATCACAAAACTTACCATGACTGTTGGAAACAATGCAAACGAGAAGATGAGCTCTTCTAGTTTTTCTTTGTTTATTTATTCCGGTCTCTCTAGGCCGTTTTTCGTTTGTTTTGCCTAACACTCCGATGTATAAAACTATATATATTAACCTTAAAAAAGAACCAAAACCCTAACTGCCTTTTACAGGAACGATGAACGATGTCGGGCTTTTAATTTGGTGGGAATGTTATTTATGCCTACTATCCATGGGTCATGCACAAACACCCTTATGAGTCTTTACAAATACCCCTAATAGCAAAAGTGAAATTATTAACAGAAAAATAAACAACATAATTCCATTTTTAACCATTAATTCTTATACTCCAACTTCTTTTTTATTTCTTCTTCTTCTTATAATACTCCATCTTCGTCGCCAGCACCATCTCCGTCGCCACCTCAACCAACGTCACAAACACCACCATCGTCTCTATCATCACCATCTCAGTGAAAAACTATTCCCCAAAATGTAATCTCGAGCATCAAAAATGTAAATCCATTCCGATTTGCAACTAACTCTTAGCTCATTTGATGACAGAGATCGAGAAGAAGCTAGGGTTTGCATTTCAGTAAATCAGTTGAAGAATCTGGTGATAATTTTGATAATTTCAGAGATTGGGTTTTGTGGAGATTAAGAGAAGGACATGGATCTGAAAGTGGAGGAGGTAATGGAATTGATGTTGTTGAAATGGTTTATTCACTGCAAATTCCATCAGATGCAGAAATTAAATGTTCTTCTTCTTAATTTAAACTTGTTTATCACTGAATTTATTTAGGAGATGAAGAAATTAATATCAGTTGAAGATTTAGGAGATGGATCTGATTTTAGATTTCAATTTCTGGTAATTTTTGGTTTAGATTTGTTTTTAAGATGGGTTCCGATGATTGAGTCTCGTTGTTGATGAAGGGGATCTGAGATTGTGGTCGGGAATCGATGAAGAGAGGAAATTGCGAATCTGTGATGGAAATGGAACCAGGGTTTGAGTTGTTGTTTGAGCTCATGGAAGAGATGGTCAAGCGATTGTCATTAGAAATGGAATTCGAATTTATGAATATCTAGGGTTGAATTATGATGCCGAGAAGAAAATTGAATTGAACAAAGGGAAACCGGAATTGAGGTGTTGTTTTAGTGGATGTTATTGTGAAGTTGAAGGTTCTTGAGCATATAACAAAGGAATTGGTGAAACTGGGAAACTGCAGTTGTTGATCGATTGAAGGAGAAATTAGTTTTTGATGTTATAGATGTCTAGGTATGTATGAAATTGCAGGAGGATCTACAAGATGGAGTTATGGGTCTGGTAGATGTATGAAGAAATGGGTTGGTCTTTGTTGCAAGAGTTAGAAATGGAATTATGTTGGTTGTCAGGTATGGTTTATGAAGCTGCAGAAGATGGTTGTACTGGTGAAGATGCAATTGCAGGTGGTTGTCACTGGTGGTTGAATATGGTGCTGCAGTTGTGTGACAAGATTCAAATGAGCTGGACCGGTGGTGCGCATTTGTTGGGATAATGTGGACAAAGTCTTTATCGGATATGATGTGCGGTTTGTGTGTTGAAACCGGAAATAGCAGGGATCTGTGGAGTGATGTTGAGCCGGTGCAATATGCATTGTCGCAGTTGAGGTGAAGCTGGGAAATAATGGTTATGAATTTGTTGCTGCAATAAGATGAAGTTTTTGGTGGCTTTGAATATCAAAATTGAGTCAGTAAGGATATATGTATGTTAGGAGAGAATGGAATGTGGAATGAAGTGTTGTGACAGAAAGTGATTATAGTGATGAGTGTTTGGTGCAATGATGGAATGCGTGCTACTGATAGGTTTTTTGAGGTTACAGTGCAACTGCAGTTAGGAGATGTGGTTGATGACTTTGCATTGGTGATGTTGATGTTAAGAGGATGAGAAGATGATATTGCAGGTTTGTTGAGCTAGATTTTGGGGAAAATTTTATTCCAGATTTGAGGCAACTTGAGTTAGTTGCTTCCATATGTGGAGACAACTTGACCAAGTTGCTTTCACTTTTGGAGGCAACTTGAGCTAGTTGATTCCAGATTGGAGGCAACTTGAGCTAGTTGATTCCAGTTCGGAGGCAACTTGGTTATGTTTTTGGGTCCATTTATTCATCTGAAATTATCTTATACATATATCTTAGAGTATTTGTGACGAATTTGTGGTGCAATGGTAACACAATATTATGTTGAGTTGCTGATAATGGTTGTGCTGCTGGTGCTCATGCTTTAAAGTCAAGAGAGTAGATGAATGCTTAGGAAGTTGAGAAGGAACTCAATATGAATCCATGCATTGAAAGCGAGAACAAGAAGTTGTTACTTTGCTTGTGTGTTGCTTGATGGTGTTTGAGTAAGGGCATGGAAGTGACCGCATCTATGGCTCATGTTGCAAGTGTGCATAGACGGTTGTGGTCATGAAGCTCATGATGGTAGAGTTGCGAAAGAGAGAGATGGAGGGTGTGGTGTTGTATGGTGGTTGGTTGAATTGTTGGTTGAACACTTGTTGGTGTGGCGAACCCGTGGTTCAATGGTAGCACAACTGACTATATGTCAGAAGATGTGTGTTCGA
This sequence comes from Papaver armeniacum, assembly GCA_023531295.1. Taxonomy (NCBI): domain Eukaryota; kingdom Viridiplantae; phylum Streptophyta; class Magnoliopsida; order Ranunculales; family Papaveraceae; genus Papaver; species Papaver armeniacum. Next base: position 106,415 of record JAJJWW010001212.1, on the reverse strand, counting down.
TTCACACTAGGTTCACTTATTTTTGTATAATATTTTTTTTTAGAGACAACTTGTGCAAGTTTCCTCCATGTATGGAGACAACTTAGGCTAGTTGCTTTCACTTTTTGAAGACAACTTTGTGCTAGTTGCCTTTATTGTTGAAGACAACTTGAGCTAGTTGCCTCCGATATGGACACAACTTCAAAGAAGTTGACTCCACATGGTGGTGGGGGTTGGTGGCGGCGATGGTGGTTGACTGGCGGTGATGGTTGGCGGTGGCGGTGGGTGTCGGTTGTTGGCGGCGGCGGCGGTGGTGGACAGTGGTGGTGTTCGTTAGCGGCGGCGGTGGTTGGTGGTGGTGGTCGTCGGTGGTGGTGGTTGGTGGTGGTGGTGGTCGGTGGTGGTGGTCGTCGGTGGTGGTGGTTAGTTGTGGTGGTCGTCGGTGGTGGTGGTGGTCGTCGGTGGTGGTGGTAGGCGGTGGACAGTGGTGGTGGTTGGCGGTGAATGTGGTGTGGGCATTAGAAATATTTTTTTATTTTTTTATTTTTTTGAATAGCGGTGGTGGTGGTTTTGTATATTCACTATATAAAAGAGGGTATTTTAGTAATGTATTAAGCTTAGGGGTATTTGTAAAGTTGATAAGGGTATATTTCAAGGGGCCTCATAGTAGGGGTATTTAGATAATGTTCCCTTTAATTTGTTCGGCCAATTCCTATGGGTATATTCATGTCTTCTTTTTTTCGAAGGATGGGTATATTCATGTCATGTGGCCGAAAACTCCATGAGAGATATCAGAATCGGTCCCCAGGCCTAATTTCATGCTGCGCGTCTTCGGCTTAGCTTTGGGTTATCACTATGGCTGCAACAGTGGGTGACAGGGCACTGTCCCAGTTCCCCGCATATTTTTTTAAAATTTTATTTTGATCGGACAGCAGCAGTTAAGGGGACCCTACCTCGATTTCCGGCATTTTATCTCTTCGGATCAGCTATGAGGAACACTCGAATATGTAGTGTAGATGTAGAAAACCCTACCACTACATCCAAAGGATTTCAAATCGTAAAGCAAAGAAGTAAATAAGTAAAGACATAGAAAAACACAAGATATACGTGGTTCGGCATGATTACCTACGTCCACGGGGGTGAAAGGATGATCTTATTACTTCGCACAAGTTTACAAGGGTGAATGCTCTCAACAGTATTCTATCTCTCCTCTCACTTACTTTATTACTTGCCTTTACCTCTCTACACGACCTCTATTTATAGTTACACGTGGTGATACATCGATATTACAGTGTTGGGCCTGGTGTAGCTTTCTGGATGTTCTTCTCGGACGACTAGCTGATGCTTCGGCCGATCTTCCCTTTTGCTCGAGTCGAGACATCTAGGCGAGTGGTGTCATCACCCGATGTCGTTCGTTTGGTGGAGATGATCGACGTCACCCTTTAGATTCCTGACCGAGTCCCACTTTGACCAAGCTTTTCTTATATCTTCACCAACTCGTCGCATTAACTACCCCCAAACCCGATGAGCATCACATCAGAACTTTTCTCCTCCTTTATGTCGACCTCTCGAGCTGTCTCCATTCCTCTTTTCTCGCGCCCAGATCTGATGAGATGATTCAGTGCTTCTAGTGCTTGATTTTCTTGGTGCGCCCTCGGCCAGGATGGTTCCACATGTCCCTGTGGATTATTTGCACCTACATTTATGCCCCTTCTTCCACTCGTGTGATCGACACGAGGGGAAGAAACCGCCTCGTCTTCCCACGTCCTCAGTCATGCCGGGTTTCGCGCCATGCTGTTCCCCACCTTCTTCAGTTATTGCAACCGGTTTACCTTCCTCGCCGGTTACCACAGGTGAGGTTTATAAGTCCGACCCTTAAACCTTATTTTCTTTTTATTCTTTCCTTAGCCATTTTTTCTTCTCTCTCTCCGTTCTCCTCTGCTTTTTCTTCATCGCCATTAGTTATCCTTTCCACAGGTTTCCTTCCTTCTTTCTTCACTGTCCTGGGTCTTCTTTGTTTCCGTTGTCGCTGCAACTTCCGATTCCGGTCATATTTTTACTCCTCCTGCCATTTCCTCTACTAGCTTTCATGGCGTCTTCAACTCCTTCCATGACGGAAAAAAGGTGCGTGAGCTATGTGTTTTCTGATGAAGACGGTGTGCCGCTTGATTCCCTGTTTGTTATTGAGAGCCCTTCTAAGCATGATTATCGTGCTCTGGATTCTATCTTTTCTGATAATCCTTCTTCGTTTTCATGTAGGGCTGACAAGAGAACTGCTAAAGACTTGTCGGATGAGCAATTCATCCAACAGTTGAAAGATGAGTTCGACCTCCATGGCTATGACGTCAGGCTCTTGTCGGGCCAAAAAGGCGTTTTGAAGAAGGATGATGTTCTAAAGTTTCCTCACTCGGCCGAGGCGACCATTGTCACCAAGGGCCAGTTAGAGCTCGGGCTGCGTTTTCCTTTGTACGATCCCAGGCGTTCATTTTGGTATGAGACTCTTTCTAAGATCCGCCCGTCCCGCGCCTTGGCTCAGTGGAATGGCAACACCTTTCGTATCTTGTCCGAGTGGGAGAGACGCAGTCGAGGCGAATGTACTCCTACTACTTGGTCTACTTACGATCCTTCCCAGGCGGGTGACTATATCCTGCCAGTTTTGCTGATAATTATCGAGCGCAACTGCTACCAATGGTGACCTTGCTTGTTTTGCTGCTAGCCCTCATCACCATAAGACTCTTCCTGAGGGTGTCAAGAAGCTTTTATTGGACGAGGATCCCGAGGGGAAAGGTTCCAACAGGCATGCTCGTCATACTAGCGACGCGGCTTGGGACCGAGTTCCTTTGGCTATTTCTGGTCCCCTTCTGAGTGGCAATTTTCCTTCTCCGGCCGAGTCTTATCCCTTCTGGGTGGTCAATGTTGATCGAGTAAGTGTGTTTCCCGGTTTTTGATTTATCTGATCGGCTCGGGCGACTGGTAGGGCGATGTTTTGATTTTTGTGTTTTTACAGCCCAAGTTCCAGAACGTTCCTTCTGAGTCACTCGTTCTTCGAAAAAGGGATAGGGGTTCTAGCGCAGGAGCCAAGGAGGAGACAGGGAAGGTAACAAATATATTGATTCTTCTTTGCAGTACATGTACTTGCCCCTATTTGTTGCCTTGAATGGTTCTGATATTGGCTCATGTGCAGAAGTTGAGGGTCGATAAAGCTGGAGGTGCTTCGACGAGGGATGGTGAGGATCTCGAGGATCGGCTGCCTTTATCGCATTTCATGAGGAAGTCGCCTCAGAAAACTTCTGATGTTTCGTCTACCCTTGTAGGTGGGAAGCCCAGTGGAAAGGGCAAGAAGACTAAGGGCAATCTATCCGTCCCGGAAAAAACTGTGCCCCAGCATCCAGCTGGTAGAGGGATTGTTCTTGCCGATGGTGTTGTGTATCTTGAGTCTGATGGTGACGATGATGATGATCTTTTTGATGGAGAGGACGAAGCCGATGGTGATGAAGAGGAGCCGAAGCAATCGGAGAAGTCTGGTGGAAATAATGTGGTTACTCGGGAAGAAGAGAACACCACTTCTGGGGGCGAGTTTCTAGAGCCTCTTTCTCCTGTGGTTCCTAATTCAGGGAGTAGCACCTCTTTTACTGTCTCAGGCCCTATGTGCAATTCCCCTGGAGCTCTTATTTCTCCTGAATTTGCCTCTCTGTCGGATGAAGATAAGATCAAGGCTGTCTCGTTGTATGACGCCGGCCTGAAGAGTACTTTCGATATGCCGGTGAGTTGTGTTGATCAGGTTATGCATTCATGTTACAGGGTAAATGCTAATGTTGTTGGTGTTTGTAGGATATCAATCGCTCGTTGTTAAATGCTGCCATTCAGCGCAAGGAGGTCGCCGAGAGAGAGGGTCTTCGTCTCTTATTACAACAAGAGCGCGAGCGATCCCGGGGACTGGAGAATCGACTAGCCGAGACCCAAGGTAGTTACTTAGCTTTCAAGTGTTTATGATTGATTCTGTAGTGCCAATATCCTGAGTTTAGTACCGCCTTCCTAGCCGAAACTTCTAGTGCGGAGGCCGATGCTGCCACGAGATATCGCTTGTTGAAGAGAGAAATTAATATAGAACGAGATCACGTTTCGAATTTACAACAGAGGATTGTCAATAAGGATGATAAAATCGATCGTCTGGAGACCGAGATTGAGGGTCTTCAAACCCAACTGCATCGTTACGAGACTTTTGAGTATGTCCCCGAGGAGATTGATAATCTTAGGGCGAGCTTAGCTCGGTTCCAAGGTATCGCCGCCGATAAAACACTGCTGGCCGATAACTTAGAAAGTCAGTGTGGCCGGCTAAGGCTTCAAGTTCGAGATTTGCACGCAGATCGCCTTCGGATTCTGGGGGAGAAGAATGCTGCCGAGAAGTGTAGTCAAGAATCCCTTGAGAAGCTTAGAGAGTCCAAGAAAGTTTCTGAGGAGTTGGAGTGGGTTCGCGCTCAATTATCAGGTTTGCAGATAGCACACTCTCGGCAGAGAGCCGAATGGAGTGATCATAAGAAGTACTGCCCCTCCAATGAGTTTAACGAGCAACGATATCTAGAACTTTCTTCTAAGATATCTTCCCTCGAGTGTAGCTTGTCTGAGTCTGAAGAGACCGTTAGAGTAGTCACCCCTTTACTGGAAGGTGGTGTGCCTTGTATTGTGTTTTCCTTGTCGTTGTCTTAGTGTTGTTATTATGTGACTGACCGCTCTCGTGTTTTGGCAGCCGAGCAAAGGAAGGTGGCATCGTTGGAAGAGGAGAATGCCCGATTGAAGGGAAAGGAGGTGCAGTTGTTGGCAAGGGAGGCTCAATTACTCGGGCAGGTGGCCACTGCTGAAGCGGCGTCGATGCAGCTGACACAAGACCTTGTTGCTGAAAAGGCGAAGTTTAATGATGAGCTTGTTGCGAAGGTCAAAGCCGGTGTAAAGGCGGTACTTGATAAGAAACGAGCCGATGCTGCTGCTAAGAGGGCGATTCCGGGGTCAGTTCCTCCTAAAGAGTAAGCTTGTCTTTTGTAGCGCTGCGTCGCTATTTCACCCTTTGCCATGGGTTGTAATCCGCTCGAACACCTTTATTTTCTCGTACACTTTTTTAATGGGGTGCTGCGTCGCCAATTTGGTTGTTTTTCTTGCTATCTGACATTACTATTCATGTTACCATTCTTATTTATGTTATGCCGATGATGTATGGTTTATTTTTACGACTAAGTTATGTATACCTGCATAAACATGAGTAGATTGGTTAATCGTGAATGCCGTTTCTGTCGAACACACTCAACAGGGAGGGTCACCGGGCCCAATGCCATGTCCCGATTGAGGTATCTCATCACCGTCTTTCAAGATCCAGTGGCAGGGTAGTTGGTCCTTCCTAGTTTCTATGGGATCGATATCCCAAGAAGTTATCAATTAACTTTCTTGGGCAAGTGATTTCGGCCACTTGCGAGGGGAGCAATGTTGTCTGCTCGATTGACGAGTACTCATGCCTCGACAATCGGCCACTGGCTTCCAACCACCAGGGCCCTAAGGCTACCTCGGCACTTGCACACTGTCGTCGCCCCGAGTTCGAATAGCCCGTCTTAATGTAAGTCGCCCCGGCACTTGCACAATGCCATCGCCCCGGGTTCGAAACGACCATTCGAGTGTAAGCCGCCCCGACACTTGCACAATGCCATCGCCTCGGGTTCGAAACGGCCATTTAGACGCAATTGTCACATTTCCAACCCCACGTGGCCTTTCAAGGAAATAGCTGACAATGTATTATACCTGTTCTTAGGGGTGATATAGCTTTAGTCGTTTAGCATTCCACGGTCGTGGTTCGGGTGTTCCGTCCGGTTTTAGTATCTTGTATGCTCCTTCACCGACCTTCTCGACAATGGTATAGGGTCCTCCCCACCGTGCTGCTAGCTTTCCGCCTTTTTTATCACGTTCATAATTGGGTAGATCCTTTAGTACCAATTGCCTCGGCTGGAATTCTCTTGGTCGGACCCGCTTATTATATTCTCGTTGTATTCTTCGCTGGTAATTTTCCATCTTTTGTAGGGCCATCTCTCTTGTTTCTTCTAGGTCGTCGAGCTTGGCCAAGATAAGGTCCGCCGAGATGTTTCGCCTCCATGCCTCGGTCCTTGTTGTAGGTATCATCGCCTTTGCTTCGGAAGGATAGCTTCGGTCCCATATGTTAACATGAAAGGTGATAACCCAGTTGCATCTCTGCGAGTTGTCCTATATGCCCACAAAACGTTGTAAAGCTCTTCGCACCATTCTCCGTATTCTCCATCAAGCTTCTTTTTCAAGTTGTCGGCGATGGTTTTGTTTGTGATCTCGGCTTGTCCGTTACTCTGAGGGTAAAGGGGTGTGGACTTGCTCTTTCGGATGTTGTAGGTATTGAATAGCAAGTCGATATTCTTACCCTGTAGTTGTTTTCCATTGTCCGAGACGATTGCCGCTGGTACTCCAAAGCGACATATGATGTGCTCCCAAATGAATCGAAAAACATCTCTATCCCGGATATACTTCAATTTGGGGCTTCTACCCATTTAGTAAAGTAGTCGGTAGCCACGATTAAGTATTTTCTCTGCCCCGATCCGACGTGCAATGGTCCCACGATGTCGATCCCCCATTTGGCGAAAGGCCACGGACTGATTACTGAGTTTAACGCCACTGCTGGTGCGTGTATCTTTTTTCCGAATTTTTGACACTCGTCACAAATGAGGGCCATATGCTTTGCATCCTCATTCATGTAAGGCCAGAAATATCCCATAGTCTTGGCTCGTGCTGCTAGGCTACGGCCCGAGCTGTGGTTTCCCGCGGCCCCATAATGCAATTCGTTCAAGATAGTGTGCCCTCTTCTTTACTCAGGCACCTTAATAATGGTCCAAGGTATGATTTTCTGTACAGAGTGCCGTCTCGGAGCTCGTATGCAGCTGCCTTGCTTTTGATTTTGTTGATCTCGGGTCGCCCCTTGGGCAGTTTTCCTGTTTCAAGATACTCGTGGATCGGTTTTCGCCAATCATCGGCCTTATACTGATCGGTAGTGGTTGCTGCTACATGTGCGCCGATGTCTACCATCTCAGGCACTGAAGGCATTAAGATTCTCATAATTCTGATGCCCTCAACACTTGCATCCGTTAGCATGGAAGCGATGTATGCTAGGGCGTCCGAGTGGCGATTATCTTTCCTACAGATGTGCCGAAACTTGATAGTTGGTATTTGGCCGATGTAAAGTTGGGCGAGCTCCCAATATTTTTGTAACAAGGGATCATGTATAGCGTACTGCCCGCTGATTTGTGGGATGACTAGCTGAGAGTCACTTGTTAATCTTACGTCTTGAATTCCCATCTCCACTATCAGGCGCAGAGCATGTATCACTGCTTCGTATTCCGTGACGTTATTGGTCGCCTTAAATTCGAGTCTAAACGAGTGGACCATCTTTTTTCCTTTTGGCGTCGTGAAGACCAATCCTAGGCCTGACCCGTCTTTATTTGATGATCCGTCCACAAAAACTTCCCATCGTGTCGGGTTACATGTCTCGAGTAGGTCGGATGGGTCCTCTTGGTCTTCCTCCATTCCTGGGATGTCTTCCACTTCATCTTCGTCGCTCAGGGGGGAGTCTGCCAGAAGTCTTGCCTGTGCTTTTACTGTTGTTCTCATTTCATATAAAATATCGAATTGTTTGACCTGTGCGCTCCACTTGGAGATCCGCCCCGATCTGGGTGCATTGTCGAGTACTGATTCTATGGAGGATTTGGTGAGGACCCGAATTTTGTGGGTTTGAAAATACGTCCGAAGTTTTTGAGTTGCGAATACCAGCGCTAATATCAGTTGCTCGATTCTGGTGTAGTTCCTCTCCGCTGGGTTCATAGTTTTACTTATGAAATACACCGGATTTTCTTCCCCTCCTACGTTCTTGACTAATACGGCGCTAATGGCATAACTAGTCGCCCCTAGGTATAGGGTTAGTACTTCCTCGGGCTCGGGCCTTTGTAACACCGGCAGGCTCGCGAGATGCTGCTTAATTTTCTGAAATGCCTCCTCGCATTCCTCGGTCCATTTGAACTTTTCTCCTTTCCTTAATGTCCCGAAGAAGTCTTTGCACTTGTCGGATGATCGAGAGATGAATCGCCCCAAGGCTGCCAAGTTCCCATTTAACCGTTGTACGTCCTTAATCGTCACGGGTGATGGCATTTCTACTACTGCTCGGATCTTATCTGGGTCTGCTTCGATACCTTTGTCGGTAATTATGTACCCTAGAAATTTGCTCGAGGTGACCCAGAAAGTGCACTTAGCAGGATTCACCCTCATCTTGAATCTTCTCATAGTTTGAAATATGTCTCGGAGGTCGCCGATGTGGTTGGTGGCCACCTTGCTTTTGACCAACATGTCGTCCACATATACCTCAATGGTGTTATGTATTTTATCTTCGAACATATCTTCTACTAATCTTTGGTATGTGGCGCCTGCGTTCCTCAGTCCGAACGGCATTTTGGTGTAACAATATAACCCTCTGGGTGTGAAGAACGATGTATGCTCTTGGTCCTCAGGGGCCAAGGGGATCTGGTTGTACCCCGAGTACCCGTCCATGAGTGTTATTGCCTTGTATCCGACTATGGATTCTACTAGCTGATCGATGCTGGGGAGGGGGAAGTTGTCCTTCGGGCAAGCTTTATTCAAGTCGCTGAAGTCGATGCAGACGCGAACACCTCCATTCCTTTTGGGGACTATCACCATGTTAGATATCCATTGTGGGTATTGAGCTTTTCGAATGATTCCTGCTACTTGCAACTTTTTTAGTTCGGCCTCCACCGCTGCTTGTAGCTCGGGTGCAATTCTTCTCATCTTTTGTCGGATCGGCTTGACCTTGGGGTCTATTCTCAAGTGGTGTGAGCAGACTTCTGGGTCAATTCCTTCCATATCGTGCATTTGCCAGGCGAATACGTCCATGTGTTCTTTCAAGAGAGTTATCAGCTGCCGTGTATGTTCATCCGTTAATAGAGACCCCACTCTCACCATTTTAGGCTCTTCCCCAGTGCCTAAGTTAACTTGTCGGGTGGATTCTAAGGCCGAGAAATTAGGCTTTGGTTCGTCGACTATTGTCGGCTCCTTTGATTGCTATAAGATCTCCTCCTTGTCAGCTTCGTAGGTGGTGATGGCTTGTGATATCACCTTTTCTAGCTCTTCCCCCGCTTTTATTTCCCTAGCTTTGTTCTTTTCCTGACGTTTCCTCGATCGTCTTTCTTCATTCTGCTGGATATCGATTTGTACGCATTGTCGCGCCGCCTGGGGGTCACCCAATACCTCCACTACCCCTCGATAGGATGGAAACCGCAATCTTTGGTGGTAGGCCGAGGCGACCCCTTTGATTCCCGCCAACCAGGGTCGACCAAGGATCGCTTCATAAGGCGACACAACGTCGACCACACAGAAGGTGGTGAGTGTGTCTAGGAACCCTTCCCCGTCCGAGACTCTGAGGGTGACTTCTCCTTTTGGTACCGTCACTGTACCGTTGAAGCCGTATATTCGGTAGGTCGACGGGATTAGGATGTCATCAGATAGCTCCATTCTTTTGAAGGTGTCGTAAAATAGGACCTCGACTGAACTGCTACTGTCCATCAGTATCCTTCGGACACCCCATTCTTCAATGAGTAGGGTTATCACTAGGGGATCCCCATGTGCTTGACCATTTGACGGGACGTCCTTTGCTGAGAAAGTGATCGGGTGTATCATCCAAGATTCCATGGGCAGAGTTTTGGCCACACTGAATATTTCTTTTCCCGCCCGATCTCTTTTGTGGATCCTTGAAGTGATGCCGGTTCCTAGATCAAACCCCTGAGTTGCCGAGTGCGAGATGGTGTTGCAAGCGAAATGGGTACCGCGATTGATCCTTATCTGATGCACTGGTGCGTCGGGCTGAGCTGGTGTCGACGATGTTTTGACGAAATGTCGCAAGTATCCGTCTCGGATCAGGTGTTGGACGATATCTTTTACCTCTCGACAATCATTGGTCGAATGGCCACGGAACTGGTGGTAATGGCAAAACTCGGGATGGTTCCTTGTTTCGTCGAACTGGACTCCCCTAGTCTTCGGGTATCGGATATCGTTTCTCTTTTCGACTTCCTTGAATATTTCTTCCAATGGTGCATTTAACGGAGTGTAAGATCTGGGTTCGTGGCGAGGCTTCTTTCCTTTCTCGACCCAAATTTTCTTGTTCTCCCCATGATGTTGTGTGCTCGGCCTTTTCTCAGATCGCTTCGGAGCTTCTCGTGGGGTTGCCTCTACTGTAGCGCTTGCTTCTTGTATTCCTCTATCCTGCGCTCCTTCCTGTATTTCCTCTAAGGCGATGTAGTGTTCTTGCATCTTCCTGATTTCCCTTAACGTTTTAGGCTTCTCGGTGTACATTGCTACCCAAATGGGATCTTACTTCCCTAATGAATTTTCGAAACCGAATATCTGTTGATCGACCGGCACCTTTCCGATGTCAGTACATAACTTCCTCCATCTGTCCGTTAGAGACCGCAGCGGTTCCCTGAATCTTCGTGCAAGCGTAAAGAGCTTATTAACTCTGGGCCGAGCTATACTGTTATGCATGTAAGTTTCAAGGAAGGTTTCCACCAAGACTGCATAATTTCCAACGGATTCATCGGGCAGGGTGTAAAACCAGCTCTTTGCCTCGCCCTCCAAACTTGCTGGGAAGAACTTGCACATGACCACATCGTAATTCTTCCATTGTAACAAGGACATGATGTACATTTTGATGTGCTCTCCAGCGTCGCCCGTGCCGTCAAACCTAGATGGGAAGATCGGCAACGTACACTTGGGCGGGAAAGGAGTCCGATCCAATTCCTTGGTAAATGGTGTCTTCTGTGCTTCGCTGATTACTTCTGCTAACTTATCGTCCTCGCTGTTTCCTGTCAGTTTCTTGACCATCTGCTCAAGTTGTTCGATCTTTTGTTTGGTTGTCGCATCCGTACCCTCATTGGTCGCCTCTTCCTCGGTCGAAGAATCCTCGGGTGGGCCATACCCTCCCCTTGATCGATTAGGGTCGGGTATGCGTTCTCGGCTCGGGGATGGGGGTGGAGTGTTTCTCGACGGGGTGTGATTGCTAGAAGCGCCTCGGCTCGACGACCCTCTTGACCCCGCTCTCCTATTGCGGAGTCGGTAGTTTTCATGTTCTAAGGCTAGGTTCCTTCTTTGCAGCTCTCTCATAAGGTCTTCTTGCCTTCTTTGGCTTGCCAATATAGCGAGTAACATTGGGTCGGTGCTCTCATGGCTAGAGTGGCCATTCACTTGGTTTCCTACTACATTGGGGGGTGCAGTTGGAGGTCTTGCCGAGGGAATAACGGGGGGAACGATTGGAGCTACGGGATGATCGGCTGCCGCTAGTGGGATGTCTCGGTCGAGGTCGCCCCTTCCTAAGTGCACTCGCCTAAGCCTCTCACCTTCTTGTTCTAGTTCACGCTGGTACTCTGTCGGTTGTCTTTCTCGCCCCCGTTCCTCCTGTATCGTCTGCACTTCCTCCTCTTCCTCAGTATCCGATGCAGTTCTTCCGTCCACCATATCCCCCTGCATTATCTGGCTCGGGTTGATCCTTAGTATCCTAGGTAGGAGATCGTCGTCTCAGCCTAAATCGACCTCCTCGTCAACAGTAGCCATGCCTTTGCCTAGTGCATGAGTCTCGCCCTGGTTATTTTGCCGATGATCTTCGTGTCGGGAATCCGTCAGTCCTTCTTGTACACTAGATCCCGCTGTGGCTCGGTTCCTAAGGATCCTACTCGTCCTGGAGGTACTCGCCATCACCTTCAGTATTGCCCTTGTTCCTCGGCTCGCCCGTCCGTCCCTACCTATGTCAGCAAAGTACACAACACTTACTTCGAACTGTTTTCGAAAAGGTTAAGGATGAAGTACAGCAGTTCTGCTGTGTAAGGTGGAAAAAGTTTTCACAGTATAATTCCATTTATGCTAGCGTGTTAATCTCAGCACTCAAGTGGGTTTGACCGCAAGAGGACAAATTTTTGAAAAACTGTCTCAACACATCGCTTTCGGTACTTTTTCTACGCATTAATCATTATTTTCCTAACATTCCTAGTGCCAGAAGTCATTAATCATTCGTATGTTAGGTCGGAAGATTTCTTTCTTGACTTATAGTTGACGATACGATAACCTTTACCGATTGTCGTGCCGACCGTCTACTGATGTTGTGAGGCTTTTAGCGTAGGATCAAGATGAGGCTTAATAATGAAGCGCCCACTAAACTCCTTCCAGCCGTAGTTTCCGGAAAACTAAACTCGATGACTTCGAGTTAGTCTTGCCTCCACCACTGTCATACTTTGTTTTAGCTAACTAAGAAGATCCAAACAACGAAGTAACGTTTCAACTTAGCTTCTACCGGTCATCAAAGATGATCCATTCGGGAGCTTTTGAGGTGTTATTACGTTTTATCTTAGATCAACGACAAGGCGACCTTTGACCAGAAAAGCTTTACTCCAACGAAAACATTTACCTTTACATAATTAGTCAAACTTACTCGACCGGAATCCCTTATTCATAAGGTAAGAGATCTCCCGGCTCTTGTTTGATGGAGTTAAGACGATGAAGATAACTAAACAAGTTTTTCCTTTTAAACTAAATTTCCGTGAGCTTTTCATGAACTTAAGTAAGTAAAAACAAATGTAACAACATTGAGCTTTTGACCACAAAGGTGAACTTGAAACAACAAATCTAGCAGCCCACGGATTTTAACCATTAGAGATGAGAAAAGAATTGGTCAGCGAGGTGGAATTTCATTCTAGCTTCTACCAACATCAAAAGATGTTATTTCGGGAGCTTATTGATCTTCTAATAACTCGCTTAGACGACTTAAGCAAACAGCCTAGTTTGATGATTTAATCTTGGCGACTCGATTCAAACGAAAGCAGAAGCGATTGATGCTAATAGAACAATCCTACATCAAAACTCAACAAGGTTTTGCTAAGAAAACAAAGACAAGAAAATCTCGCAAGCTTTGCCTATCAACACTCTTAACCAAAAGAGTTTCTCCCTTAGCTTCAACTAACACGCAAGGTGACTTAGGAGCTTGGATTTCTCTCTTTTGGTAACCGATTTCAAGGTATCCGAAGATGTTACACGGTCCCCTTAGTCGGCGCCATAATGTAGATGTAGAAAACCCTACCACTACATCCAAAGGATTTCAAACGTATGCAAAGAAGTAAATAAGCAAAGACATAGAAAAACACAAGATATACGTGGTTCGACATGATTACCTACGTCCACGGGGGTGAAAGGATGATCTTATTACTTCTCACAAGTTTACAAGGGTGAATGCTCTCAACAATATTCTATCTCTCCTCTCACTTACTTCAGATTGCTTGCCTTTACCTCTCTACACGATCTCTATTTATAGTTACAGGTGGTGATACATCGATATTACAGTGTTGGGCCTGGTGTAGCTTCCTGGATGTTCTTCTCGGACGACTAGCTGATGCTTCGGCCGATCTTCCCTTTTGCTCAAGTCGAGACATCTAGCCGAGTGGTGTCATCACCCGATGTCGTTCGTTTGGTGGAGATGATCGACGTCGCCCTTTAGATTCTTGGCCGAGTCCCACTTTGACCGAGATTTTCTTATCTCTTCACCAACTCTGTCAGTGCATTAACTACCCTCGAACCCGATGAGCATCACATCAGAACTTTTCTCCTCCTTTATGTCGACCTCTCGAGCTGTCTCCATTCCTCTTTTCTCGCGCCCAGATCTGATGAGATGATTCAGTGCTTCTAGTGCTTGCTTTTCTTGGTGCGCCCTCGGCCAGGATGGTTCCACCTGTCCTTGTGGATTATTTGCACCTACATGTACAAAAGAAAGAAAGAAATGAATCACTTTAACTAGCTTCCCTTTTTAAACTAACTGGATTAAATGATATTCTATTTTCTTTTTCAGAGAAAAGATGTTATGATGCTGTTATGCAACTTAGTAATGTAAAAACAAAATAAAATGGACGGTTTGTGGAACAATGTTTTCATTGCTTCAATTGCACATTATTCATTTCAAATTTACATAAATGGAAGAAGAAGAAAAAAAACTGATGACATGTTCTTCTTGAATCCCCAGCAGTATAATGTGAATTCATAAAGCTATTTTCAGCTGAAAATCACGCCATGGGGATAAAGTTTGGCATATTATGATGTGCCTTATTGATGATAAGAATGGAATAGTTTCTCATACCCACTGAAGAAGATATCGACATCTACAGAATTTATTCGTCACGCCAGTTATTCCCCCGCCTTGACATCACCGTCTTAGCAAGTGTATAACAACAACTGCATCTTGCCCTATAAATTCATTATGGAATGTAGAGAAACTAATTAAACACCATCTTACCAGCTGTATAGATCATTCATTCTTATACACCTAACATATATCATGGGGGCAAGTGTCTCCGTACCAAATGATGATCTTCATTATCCTGCTAATTCTAATCAAGCAACTGAAATCAAAGAGGTCTCGAGCGAGGTCGTGAAAGACAACATGGCTTCTGACAATTCAAAAATTACAATGAAAAAGATTAATAGTAAAACAGAAATACCTGCAGCCATAATTAAGGAGGACAGTCAGACGGCCAAACCAGTTCCACTTTCTGGCAATCGTAGTGCTAAAACTGTGGGTCCTGATAATAAAAATAGCAACAATAATAATAAGCTAGCAGCACTACTCCCTCACAAGTACGACTGCATTATACAAGAAGCAGATATGAACATAAACCAGTCAGAGCTTCACAGTCATCTGAGAATTGGGATCCTCTTGAATCAAAAGAAACAGGCAAGTTCAAACTAAATTCTACCTGAGAATTTGAGGGTATTTTTATATTAAAAAAAGAAAGAAAGAAAAAAATCTACCAGCTAGCTCGTTAAGTGAGTTTTGTAATTGGAATTTTGGTGCTGATAATTGTTCGTATCTGTGTTAACTTCTGAGCTATTCAGAAGTACTGGATTGACGATTCAGGTTGCAACTGCTTTATGTTGTTTCCAAGGAGTCTTGCCATAACTTGGGCTGAAGACAAGCGGTATTGGCACTGGCCTTCCGTAAAAGAATCATCAACAAGGTAAGACAAATTGTCAATGAGTTAATTAGGTTATATAGGAGTTTAGGTGGACAGTTCACAATCCAAACTAAATAATTTGTATTCTGTAGATGTAGAAAACCCTACTACTACATCCAAAGGATCTCAAACATACACAAAGAAGTAAATAAGCAAGATAAATAGAAGAACACAAGATGTACATGGTTCGGTATGATTACCTACGTCCATGGGGTAAAAGGATGATCTTATTACTTGGCTCACAATTACAAGATGGGTGCTTCTCTCAATACTCTAGGTGTGCTCCCTTTTCTCTCTCTCTCTCTTACTTGGGTTTTACCTCTCTACATGGCCTCTATTTATAGTCACAGATGGTGATACATCGATACTACGGTGTTGGGCCTGGTGTAGCTTCCTTGATGTTCTTCTCGGGCGACTAGCTGATGCTTCAGCCGATCTTCTCTTTTGCTCAAGTCGAGATATCTAGCCGAGCCGAGTGGTGTCCTCATCCGATGTCGTTCGTTTGGTGGAGATGACCGACGTCGCCCTTTAGGTCCCTGGCCGAGTCCCATTTTGACCGACCTTTTTTTATCTCTTCACCAACTCTGTCAGTGCATTGATTATCCTCGAACCCGATGAGCATCACATCAGAGCTTTTATCTTCCTTTATGTCGACCTCACGAGCTGCCTCCATTCCTCTTTTTTCGCGCCTAGATCTGGTGAGACGATTCAATGCTTCTAGTGCTTGTTTCTCTTGGTATGCCCTCGTCCAGGATGGTTCCACTTGTCCCTGTGGATTATTTGCACCTACATTTATGCCCCTTATTCCGCTCGTGTGGTCGGCACGAGGGGAAGAAACCGCCTCGTCTTCCCACGTCCTCGGTCATGTCGGGTTTCACGCCATGCTGTTCCCCACTTTCTTCAGTTATTGCAACCGGTTTACCTTCCTCACCGGTTACCACGGATGAGGTTTATAAGTCCGACCCTTAAACCTTGGTTTTTCTTTTATTCTTTCCTTAGCAGTTTTTCTTCTCTCCTTCTCTGTTTTCCTCCGCTTTTCCTTCATTGTCATTGGTTATTCTTTCCACGGGTTTCCTTCCTTCTTTCTTCACTATCTCGGGTTTTCTTCATTTCCATTGCCGCTGTAACTTCCGATTCCGGTCGTATCTTTACTTCTCCTGTCGTTTCCTTCACTAACTTCCATGGCGTCTTCAACTCCTTCCATGACGGAAAAGAGGTGCGTGAGCTATGTCTTCTCTGACGAAGACGGTGTACCGCTTGATTCCCTTTTTGTTGTTGAGAGCCATTATAAGCATGATTATCGTGCTTTGGATTCCATCTTTTCTGATAATCCTTCTTCGTTTTCATGTAGGGCTGACAAGAGAACCGTTAAAGACTTGTCGGATGAGCAATTCATCCAACAGTTAAAAGATGAGTTCAACCTCCATGGCTATGACGCCAGGCTCTTGTCGGGCCAAAGAGGTGTTTTGAAGAATGATGATGTTCTAAAGTTTCCACACTCGGCCGAGGCGAACATTGTCACCAGGGGTCAGTTAGAGCTCGGGTTGCGTTTTCCTTTGTACGATCCTAACCGTTCATTTTGGTATGAGGCTCTTTCTAAGATCCGCCCGTCCCGTGCCTTGGCTCAGTGGAATGGCAACACCTTTCGTATCTTGTCCGAGTGGGAGAGACGCAGTCGAGGCGAATGTACTCCTACTACTTGGTATACTTACGATCCTTCCCGGGAGGGACTATACTCCCCGCCATTCTTTGCCAGTATTAAACCCTCGCCAATGGTTTTTGCTTTTTGCTAGCCCTCATCGCCATAAGACTCTTCCTGAGGGTGTCAAGAAGCTTTTATTGAATGAAGATACCGAGGGAAAGGTTCCAACAGGCATGCCCATCATACTAGCGATGCGGCTTGGGACCGAGTTCCTTTGGCTATTTCTGGTCCCCTTCTGAGTGGCAAGTTTCCTTCTCCGGCCGAGTCTTATCCCTTCTGGGTGGTCAATGTTGATCGAGTAAGTGTGTTTCCCGGTTTTTTATTTAGCTGATCGGCTCGGGCGACTGGTAGGGTGATGTTTTAATTTTTGTGTTTTACAACCTAAGTCCCAGAGCGTTCCTTCTGAGTCTCTCGTTCTTCGGAAGAGGGATAGGGGTTCTAGCGCAGGAGCCGGGAGGAGACATGGAAGGTAACAAATATATCGCTCCTCTTTGCAAGTACATGTACTTGACCCTATTTGTTGCCTTGAATGGTTCTGACATCGGCTCATGCGCAGAAGTCGAGGGTCGATAAAGTTGGAGGTGCTTCGGCGAGGGATGGTGAGGATCTCGAGGATCGGCTGCCTTTATCGCATTTCATGAGGAAGTCGCCTTAGAAAACTTCTGATGTTTCGTCTACCCTTGTAGGTGGGAAGCCCAGTGGGAAGGGCAAGGAGACCAAGGGCGACTTATCCGCCCCGGAAAAAACTGTGCCGTAGCAGCCAGCTGGTAGAGGGATTGTTCTTGTCGATGGTGTTGTGTATCTTGAATCTGATGGTGATGATGATGATGATATTTTTGATGGAGAGGATGAGGTCGATGGTGATGAAGAGGAGCCAAAGCGAACGGAGAAGTCTGGTGGTGGTGGAAATAATGTGGTTACTCGTGATGAAGAGAACATCACTTCTGGGAGCGAGTTGTTGGAGCCTCTTTCTCCTGTGGTTCCTTACTCAGGCAGTACCACCTCTTTTACTGTCTTGGGACCTATGTGCAACTCCCTTGGAGCTCTTATTTCTCCTGAATTTGCCTCTCTTTCGGATGAAGATAAGATCAAGGCCGTCTCTTTGTATGATGCTGGTCTGAAGAGCACTTTCGATCTGTTGGTGAGTTGTGTTGATCAGGTTATGCGTTCACGCCATGGGGTAAGTGCTAATGTTGTTGTTGTTTGTAGGATATCAATCGCTCGTTGTTAAACGCTTCCATTCAGCGCAGGGAGGTCGCCGAGAGAGAGGGTCTTCGTCTCTTATTACAGCAAGAGCGCGAGCGATCCCGGGGGCTGGAGAAGCAACTAGCCGAGACCCAAGGTATTTACTTAGCTTTAAAGTGTTTATGATTGATTCTGTAGTGCCAATATCCTGAGTTTAGTACTACCTTCCTAGCCGAAACTTCTAGTGTGGAGGCCGATGCTGCCACGAGGTATCGCTTGTTGAAGAGAGAAATTGATATAGAACGGGATCATGTTTCGAATTTACAACAAAGTATTGTCAATAAGGACGACAAAATTGATCGTCCGGAAACCGAGATCGAAGGTCTGCAAACCCGTCTGCATCGTTATGTGACTTTTGAGTATGCCCCCGAGGAGATCGATAATCTTAGGGCGAGCTTGTCTCGGTTCGGGTATTGCTTTGCCGATAAGACGCTGTTGGTTGATAACTTAGAAAGTCGGTGTGGGACGGTTAAGGCTTCAAGTCCGAGATTTGCACGCGATCGCCTTCGGATTCTTGGGGAGAAGAGTGTTGCCGAAAAGTGTAGCCAAGAATCTCTTGAGAATCTTAGAGAGTCTAAGAAAGTCTCTGAGGAGTTGGAGTGGGTTCGAGCTTAATTATCAGGTTTGCAGATAGCACACTCTCGGCAGAGAGCCGAATGGAGTGATCATAAGAAATACTGCCCCTCCAATGAGTTTAATGAGCAACACTATCTAGAACTTTCCTCTAAGATATCTTCCCTTGAGTGTAGCTTGTCTGAGTCCGAAGAGACCGTTAGAGTAGTCACCCCTTTACTTGAAGGTGGTGTCCCTTGTATTGTGTTTTCCTTATTGTTGTCCTAATGTTGTTGTTATGTTACTGACTTCTCCCGTGTTTTTGCAGCAGAGCAAAGGAAGGTAGCATCGCTGGAAGAGGAGAATGCCCGATTGAAGGGAAAGGAGGTGCAGCTGGTGGCAAGGAAAGCTCAATTACTCGGGAAGGTGGCCACTGCTGAGGCGGAATCGATGCAGCTGACACACGACCTTGCTGCTGAAAAGGCGAAGTTTAATGATGAGCTCGTTGCGAGGGTCAAAGCCGGTGTAAAGGCGGTACTTGATAAGAAGCGAGCCGATGCTGCTGCCAAGAGGGCGGTTCCGGGATCGGTTCCTCCTAAAGAGTAGGCTCATCTTTTGTAGCGCTGCGTCGCTATTTCGCCCTTTGTATTGGGTTGTAATTCGCTCGAACACCTTTATTTTCTCATACACTTTCTTTTAATGGGGTGTTGCGTCGCCAATTTGGTTATTTTTCTTGCTTCCTGACATTGCTATTCACGCTAATGTGCTTACTGATGTTGTGCCGATAATATGTGGTTTATTTTTACGACTAATTTGTGTGTTCCTGCATAAACATGAGTAGATCGGTTAATCGTAAATGCCGTTTCTGTCGAACACACTCAACAGGGAGGGTCATCGAGCCCAATGACATGTCCCGATTGAGGTATCTCATCACCGTCTTTCAAGATCTAGTGGCAGGGTATTTGGTCCTTCCTAATTTCTATATGATCGATATCCACAAGAAGTTATCAATTAACTTTCTTGGGCAAGTGATTTCGGCCACTTGCAAGGGGAGTAATGTTGCCTTCTCGACTATCGAGGGCTCATGCCTCGACAATCGGCCACTGGTTTCCAACCACCAGGGCCCTAAGGCTACCTCGGCACTTGCACACTTCCATCGCCCCAAGTTCGAATAGCCCGTCTTAGTGTAAGTCACCCCGACACTTGCACAATGCCATCGCCCCGGGTTCGAAATGACCATTCGAGTGTAAACCGCCCCGACACTTGCACAATGCCATCACCTCGGGTTCGAAACGGCCATTTAGACGCAATTGTCACATTTCCAACCCCACATGGCCTTTCAAGGAAATAGCTGACAATATATCATACCTGCTCTTATGGGTGATATAGCTTTAGTCGCTTAACATTCCACGGTCGTGGCTCGGGTGTTCCGTCCGGTTTTAGTATCTTGTATGCTCATTCACCGACCTTCTCGACAATGGTATAGGGTCCTCCCCATCGTCTTTGCTAGTTTTCCGCCTTTTTTATCACGTTCATAATCGGGTAGATCCTTTAGTACCAAATGACCCGGATGGAACTCTCTTGGTCGGACCCGCTTGTTATACTCTCGTTGTATTCTTCGCTGGTAATTTTCCATCTTTTGCAGGGCCATCTCTCTTGTTTCTTCTAGGTCGTCAAGCTTGGCCAGGATAAGATATGCCGAGATGTTTCGCCTCCATGCCTCGGTCCTTGTTGTAGGTATCAATATCGCCTCTGTTGGAAGGATAACTTCGGTCCCATATGTTAACATGAAAGGTGATAACCCGGTTGCCTCTCTGCGAGTTGTCCTATATGCTCACAAAACGTTGTAAAGCTCTTCGCACCATTCTCCGTATTCTCCATCAAGCTTCTTTTTCAAGTTGTCGGCGATAGTTTTGTTTGTGATCTCAGCTTGTCCATTACTCTGAGGGTAAAGGGGTGTAGACTTGCTCTTTCGGATGTTGTAGGTATTGAATAGCAAGTCGATATTCTTACCCTGTAGCTGTTTTCCATTGTCCAAGACGATTGCCGCTGGTACTCCAAAGCGACATATGATGTGCTCCCAAATGAATCGAAAAACATCTCAATCCCGAATATACTTCAATGGGGCGGCTTCTACCCATTTAGTAAAGTATTCGGTAGCCACAATTAAGTATTTTCTCTGCCCCGATCCGACATGCAATGGTCCCACGATGTCGATCCCCCATTTGGCGAAAGGCCAAGGGCTGATTACTGAGTTTAACGTCACCGCTGGTGCGTGTATCTTCTTTCCAAAATTTTGACATTCGTCACAGATGAGGGCCATATTCTTTGCATCCTCATTCATGTAAGGCCAAAAATATCCCATAATCTTGGCACGCGCTTCTAGGCTACGACCCGAGATGTGGTTTCCCGCGGCCCCATAATGCAATTCGTTTAGGATTGTGTGCCCCTCTTCTTTACTCAGGCACCTTAATAATGGTCCTAGGTATGATTTTCTGTACAGAGTGTCGTCTCGAATCTCGTAAGTAGTTGTCTCGAGATATTCGTGGATTGGTTTTCGCCAATCATCGGCCTTATATTGATCGGTAGTGGTTGCCGCTACGTGTGCGCCGATGTCTACTGTCTCAGGTACTGATGGCATTAAGATTCTCATAACTCTGATGCCCTCAACACGTGCATCCGTTAGCATGGAAGCGATGTATGCTAGGGCGTCTGAGTGGCGGTTATCTTTCCTACGAGATATGCCGGAACTTGATGTTTGGTATCTGGCCGATGTAGAATTGGGCGAGTTCCCAATATTTTTGTAACAAGGGGTCATGTATAGCGTACTGCCCGTTGATTTCTCGGACGACTAGCTGAGAGTCACTTGTCAATCTTACGTCTTGAATTCCCATTTCCACTATCAGGCGCAGAGCATGTATCACAGCTTCGTATTCCGTGACGTTATTGGTCGCCTTAAATTCGAGTCTAAACGAGTGGACCATCTTTTTTCCCTTTGGCGTCGTAAAGACCAATCCAAGGCCTGACCCATCTTTATTGGATGATCCATCCACAAAAACTTCCCATCGTGTCGGGTTACAGGTCTCGAGTAGGTCGGACGGGTCCTCTTGGTCTTCCTCCATTCCGGGATGTCTTCTACTTCATCTTCGTCGCTCGGGGGAAGTCCGCGGAAAAGTCGCCCACCGCACGTGCTTTTACCGCTTTGTTCTCATCTCGTAGAAAATATCGAATCGCTTGATTCAGTGCGCTCCACTTGGAGATCCGCCCACTCGGCTGCATTGTCGAGTACTAATTCTATGGAGGATTTTGTGAGCACCCGAATTTTGTGAGTTTGGAAATACGTCCGATGTTTTTGAGTTGCAAACACCAATGCTAATATCAGTTGCTCGATCCTGGTGTAGTTCTTCTCCGATGGGTTCATGGTTTTACTTATGAAATATACCGGCTTTTCTTCCCCTCCTACGTTCTTGACTAATACGGCACTAATGGCATAACTGGTCGCCCCAAGATATAGGGTTAGTACCTCCTCGGGCTCGGGCCTTTGTAATATCTATGCGTTCTCGCGAGATGTCGCTTAATTTTCTCAAATGCTTCTTCGCATTCCTCGATCCATTTGAACTTTTCTCATTTCCTTAATGTCCCGAAGAAGTCCTTGCACTTGTCAGATGATCGAGAGATGAATCGCCCCAATGCTGCCAAGTTCTCGTATAACTGTTGCACGTCCTTAATCGTCACGGGTGATGGCATTTCTACGACTGCTCTGATCTTATCTGGGTATGCTTCGATACCTTTGTCGGTAATTATGTACCCTAGAAACTTGCTCGAGGTAAACCAGAAAGTTCACTTAGCAGGATTCACCCTCATCTTGTATCTTCTCATGGTTTGAAATATATCTCGGAGGTCGTCGATGTGGTTGGTGGCTACCTTGCTTTTGACCAACATGTCGTCCACATATACCTCAATGGTGTTGTGTATTTTATCTTCGAACATGTCTTCTACTAATCTTTGGTAGGTGGCGCATGCGTTTCTCAGTCCAAACGGCATTTTGGTGTAACAATATAACCCTCTGGGTGTGAAGAAAGATGTGTGCTCTTGGTCCTCAGGGGCCAGAGGAATCTGGTTGTACCCCGAGTACCCGTCCATGAGTGTTATTTCCTTGTATCCAACTATGGATTCTACTAGCTGATAGATGTTGGGGAGGGGGAAGCTATCTTTCGGGCACGCTTTATTCAAGTCGCTAAAGTCGATGCAGACTCGAACACCTCCATTCCTTTTAGGGACTATCACCATGTTAGATATCCATTGTGGGTATTGAGCTTTTCGAATGATTCCTGCTACTTGCAACTTCTTTAGTTCGGCCTCCACTGCTGCTTGTAGCTCGGGTGCAATTCTCCTCATCTTTTGTCGGATTGGCTTGAACTTGGGATCTATTTTCAAGTGGTGTGAGCAGACTTCTGGGTCAATTCCTTCCATATCGTGCATTTGCCAGGCGAATACGTCCATGTGTTCTTTCAAAAGAGTTATCAACTACTGTGTTTGTTCATCCGTCAATAGAGTCCCTATTCTCACCATTTTAGGCTCTTCCTCAGTGCCTAAATTAACTTGTCGAGTAGATTCTAAGGCCGAGAAATTAGGCTTTGGTTCATCGACTATTGTCGGCTCCTTTGATTGTTATAAGATCTCCTTCTCGCCAGCTTCATAGGTGGTGATGGCTTGTGATATCACCTTTTCTAGCTCTTCTCCCGCCCTTATTTCCTTAGCTTTGTTCTTTTCTTGGCGTTTCCTCGATCGCCTTTCTTCATTCTGCGGGATATCTATCTGTACGCATTGTCGTGCCGCCTGGGGGTCGCCCAATACCTCCACTACCCCTCGATAGGATGGAAACCGCAATCTTTGGTGGTATGCCGAGGCGACCCCTTTGATTCTTGCGAGCCAGGGTCTACCAAGGATTGCTTCATAAGGTGACACAACGTCGACCACACAGAAGGTGGTGAGTGTGTCTAGGAACCATTCCCCGTCCGAGACTCTGAGGGTGACTTCTCCTTTTGGTACTGTCACTGTACCGTTGAAGCCGTAGATTCGATAGGTCGACGGGATTAAGATGTCATCAGATAACTCCATTCTTTTGAAGGTGTCGTAAAATAGGACCTCGACTGAACTGCCGTTGTCCATCAGTATCCTTCGGACACCCCATTCTTCAATAAGCAGGGTTATCACTAGGGGATCCCCATGTGCTTGACCATTTAACGGGACGTCTTTTGCTGAGAAAGTGATCGACTGCATCATCCAAGGTTCCATGGGCAGAGTTTTGGCCACACTGAATATTTCCTTTCCCGCTCGATCTCTTTTGTGAATCCTTGAAGTGATACCGGTTCCCAAGTCAAACCCTTGAGTTTCCGAGTGCGAGATAGTGTTACAAGCGAACTGGGTACCACGATTGATTCTTATTTGATGCACTGGTGCGTCGGGCTGAGCTAGTGTCGGCGATGTCTTGACGAAATGTCGTAAGTATCCATCTCGGATTAGGTGCTGGGAGATATCTTTTACCTCCCGACAATCATTGGTCGAATGGCCACAAAACTGGTGGTAATGGCAAAACTAGGGATGGTTCCTTGTTTCGTCGAACTGAATTCCCCTCGTTTTCGGGTATCGGATATCGTTCCTCATTTCTACTTCCTTGAATATTTCTTCCAATGGTGCATTTAGTGGAGTGTAAGATTTGGGTTCGTGGCGAGGCTTCTTTCCTTTCTCGACCCAAATTTTCTTGTTCTTCCCGTGATGTTGTGTTCTCGGCCTTTTCTTTGGTCGCTTCGGAGCTTCTCGTGGGGTTGCCTCTACTGTAGTGCTTGCTTCTTGTATTCCTCTATCCTGTGCTCCTTCCCGTATTTCTTTTAGGGCGATGTAGTGTTCTTGCATCTTCCTGATTTCCCTTAACGTTGTAGGTTTCTCGGTGTACATTGCTATCCAAATAGGATCTGACTTCCCCAATGAATTTTCGAACCCGAAGATCTTTTGATCGACCGGTACCTTCCCGATGTCAGTACATAACTTCCTCCATATGTCTGTTAGAGACCGCAGCGGTTCCCTGAATCTTCGTGCAAGCGTAAAGAGCTTATTAACTCTGTGCCGAGCTATACTGTTATGCATGTAAGTTTCAAGGAAGGTTTCCACCAAGACTACATAATTACCAATGGATTCATCGGGCAGGGTGTAAAACCAGTTCTTTGCCTCACCTTCCAGACTTGCTGGGAAGAATTTGCACATGACCACATCGTAATTCTTCCATTGTAACAAGGACATGCTGCAAATTTTGATATGCTCTCCAGCGTCGCCCGTGCCGTCAAACCTAGATGGGAAGATCGGCAATGTACACTTGGGTGGGAAAGGAGTCCGATCCAATTCCTTGGTAAATGGTGTCTTCTGTGCTTCGCTGATTACTTCTGCCAACTTATCGTCCTCGCCATTTCCTGTCAGTTTCTTGACCATCTGCTCAAGTTGCTCGATCTTTTGCTTGGTTTTCGCATTCGTACCCTCATTGGTCGCCTCTTCCTCGGTCGAAGAATCCTCGGGTGGGCCATACCCTCCCCTTGATCGATTAGGGTCGGGCATGCGTTCTCGGCTCGGGGATGGGGTTGGAGTGTTTCTTGGCAGGGTGTGATTGCTAGAAGCGCCTCGACTCGACGACCCTCTTGACCCCGCTCTCCTGTTGCGGAGTTGGTAGTTTTCATGTTCCAAGGCTAGGTTCCTTCTCTGCAGCTCTCTCATAAGGTCTTCTTGCCTTCTTTGACTTGCCAAGATAGCAAGTAACATTGGGTCGGTGCTCTCATGGCTAGAGTGGCCGTTCACTTGGTTTCCTGCTACATTGGGGGGTGCAGTTGGAGGTCTTGCCGAGGGGATAACGGGGGGAACGGTTGGAGCTACGGGAGGATCAACTGCTGCTGGTAGGATGTCTCGGTCGAGGTCGCCCATTCCTAAGCGCACTCATCTAAGCCTTTCCCCTTCTTGTTCTAGTACACGCTGGTACTCTGTTGGTTGTCTTTGTCGCCTCCGTTCCTCCTGCATCATTTGCACTTCCTCCTCTTCCTCAGTATCCGATGCAGTTCTTCCGTCCACCATGTCCCCCTGCATCATCTGGCTCGGGTTGATCCTCAGTACTCTGGGTGGGAAATCGTCGTCTCGGCCTAAATCGACTTCCTCGTCAACAGTAGCCATACCTTTGCTTGGTGCCTGAGTCTCGCCTTGGTGATTTTGCCGATGGTATTCGTGTCGGGCATCCGTCAGTCCTTCTTGTACACTAGATCCCGTTGTGGCCCTAGTTCTTGAGAATCCTACTCGTCCTGGAGGTGCTCGCCATTACCTTCAGTGTTGCCCTTGTGCCTCGGATCGCCCGTCCGTCCCTACCTACATCAGCAAAGTACACAACACTTACTTCGAACTGTTTTCGAAAAGGTTAAGGATGAAGTACATCAGTTCTGCTGTGTAAGGTGGAAAAAGTTTTTGTAGTACAATTCCATTTATGCTAGCGTGTTGATCTCAGCAATTAAGTGGTTTTGACCGCAAAGGATAATTTTTTGAAAAGCTGTTTCAACACATCGCTTTCGGTACTTTCTCTATGCATTAATCATTATTTGTCCTAACATTCCTAGTGCCAGAAGTCATTAATCATCCGTACGTTAGATCGGAAGATTTCTTTCTTGACTATGGTTGATGATACGATAACCTTCACCAACTGTTGTGCCGACCGTCTACCCATACGGATTGCCGGAAATCCCTGAAGACAGTTGTGTCATATGATTCCTTGGTTTTCTACTGATGTTGTGAGGCTTTTAGTGTAGGATCAAGATGAGACTTAATAATGAAGCGCTCACTAAACTCCTTCCAGCCGTAGTTTCCGAAAAACTGAACTCGATGACTTCGAGTTAGCCTTGCCTCCACCACTATTGTACTTTGTTTAACTCACTAAGAAAGTCCAAACGATGAAATAACGTTTCAACTTAGCTTCTATCGGTCATCAAAGATGATCCATTCGGGAGCTTTGAGGTGTTATTACGTTTATCTTAGATCGAAGACGAGGCGATCTTTAACCCAAAAAAGTTTAACTCAACAGAAAACACTTAACTCGACGTAAGGAGATTAATCAAACTTGCCCGACCGGAATCCCTCACTCATAAGGTAAGAGATCTTACGGCACTTATTCGATGAAATTAAGACGGTGAAAATAACTAAACAAGTTTTTCCTTTTAAACTAAAATTCCGTGAGCTTTTCAAGGATTTAAGTAAGTGAAAGCAAATGTAACAAAATCGGGCTTTTAACCACAAAGGTAAACTTGAAACGATAAATCTAGCAACCCATGTATTTCAACCATTAGAGTCTTGAGATGAAAAAATGGTCAGCGAGGTGGAATTTCATTCTAGCTTCTACCAACATCAAAAGATGTTATTTCGGGAGCTTACTGATCTTCTAATAACCCGCTTAGACAACTTAAGAAAACAGCCTAGTTTGATGATTTAATCTTGGCAACTCGACTTAACCGAAAGCAAAAGCGATTGATCTTAATAAAAACAGTCCTACACCAAAACTTAACAAGGTTTTACTAAGAAAACAAAAACAAGAACATCTCGCCAGCTTTGTCTACCAACAAGTTTAACCAAAAGAGTTTCTCCCTTAGCTTCAACTAACACGCAAGGTGGCTTAGGAGCTTGGATTTCTCTCTTTTGGTAACCGATTCAAGGTATCCGAAGATGTTACACGGTCCCCTTAGTCGGCGCCAGAATGTAGATGTAGAAAACCCTACTACTACATCCAAAGGGTCTCAAACATACACAAAGAAGTAAATAAGCAAGAGAAATAGAAGAACACAAGATGTACGTGGGTAAAAGGATGATCTTATTACTTGGCTCACGAATTACAAGATGGGTGCTTCTCTCAATACTATAGGGTGTGCTCCATTTTCTCTCTCTCTCTCTTACTTGGGTTTTACCTCTCTATATGGCCTCTATTTATAGTCACAGATGGTGATACATCGATACTACGGTGTTGGGCCTGGTGTAGCTTCCTTGATGTTCTTCTCGGGCGACTAGCTGATGCTTCAACCGATTTTCTCTTTTTCTCAAGTCGAGATATCTAGCCGAGCCGAGTGGTGTCCTCATCCGATGTCGTTCGTTTGGTGGAGATGACCGACGTCTCCCTTTAGGTCCCTGGCCGAGTCCCATTTTGACCGAGCTTTTCTTATCTTTTCACCAACTCTGTCAGTGCATTGATTATTCTCGAACCCGGTGAGCATCACATCAGAGCTTTTCTCTTCCTTTATGTCGACCTCACGAGCTGCCTCCATTCCTCTTTTCTCGTGCCTAGATTCGGTGAGACGATTCAATGCTTCTAGTGCTTGTTTCTCTTGGTACGCCCTCGTCCAGGATGGTTCCACCTGTCCCTGTAGATTATTTGCACCTACATATTCTATAACTTGTCGTATTTATCTGAAATATTGGATTCAAAATACTAATACAGTTAGCTTTTGGAGTAAATTGCTTATCAAATACGAACTCGAAACCTGTTCCATCGGATAAACTTGAACACTAATCCACTGAGACCTAGCGAGAACACAACAGTCCATAAAAAAACATTAATGAGTTGTGTTCTAAGAAATTGGGTGACCTCTAGGAACTACTCTTTATTGTAGTGATGCAGATGCTAAATGGTTGTAACTTGTAACTAATCTATCTAATTACACCTAGTTCTGTTAACCTGCATGCCGTGATGAGATGGCAATTGAAGTAGCTGAGCTTTTGAATGTTTGTTGGCTGGAGGCAAATGGAAAATTAGACATATCAAAACTCACCCGGGAGTAAAATACGATATTTTATTTGTAGTAATGTTGAAAAATTCAGCTTATGGGTGGGAAGCGCCAGTGAACCTTAGACTAGTACACCCAGACGGAAAGACACAACAACGCAAAGAAAATTTACAAGTCAAGCCAAAGTCACAGTGGATAGAACTTCACGTTGGTGAATTTCAAACACCACCACAACCTGATGATAAACAAGAAAAAGAAATTCAATTCTCTTTGTTTGAATACGAAGATGGGAACTGGAAACGGGGGCTTGTCATCAAAGGAGTCATTGTTCGGCCTAAGAAATAAATAGGTTCGTGGACTATTAATGTAACCAGGCGATGATGACATGTTCTAGTAGCAATAACACTTTCACATGTTAAGGCTTAGTCCTATGGGCTAGATATTTAGCTGCTAGATTGGCCATCCACGTCAGATAGGACAACCTCCTAAGTCCTATGGGATGGCGAATCTAGCAGAAACGCTGATCCGTGCAGCGTCCGACGCTGAACCAAACAGCGCTCGATAATTTACCAATTAAAATGAAATGCTAGCTAGCTAGCTATCAGATATAGACGGGTCAATGTAATTAATAGTGACTTGTCATCTTATCGCCTGAGGAGATCCGTAATTAATAGTGAAATAAGATGTACTATCAATGAATAGTGTAACAATCAATGGTCAGTGTAATCAATCAATGTACCAATGGTCAGTGTAATCAATCAATGTACCTGAAAGTTCACTTACAGTAATAACATATTTCCTTCTCAATGGATAATAATATGTACTATCAAACGCCGTTTGGTTCGGCGTTTTTTGGCGGATCCCTTAGAATATTCCTCCAACGCTGAACCGTTCAGCGTAATTTTCACTTTTTGAGCGCCGCACCATTCAGCGTGTCAATCTCGCCGATAGTGCGACTGCGAGCAAATGCTAGGAGAGAGAAGTAGCCATATTGAGTGTTAACCTTTTTCCCACACTTTTTCATGATTTGCAACACTTTTTGGCCAATCTAGCAATCCAATCTAGCCCATAGGACTTAGCCTAAAAGAATACTTTACGTGAAAAGAGCTTAATTGGTGTAATCCAGTGCTTTGTAAGGAGTTATCCAATAAATAAGATCATGGAATGATTTGAAATGGATTTGCAAATAAAGAAATCTGGTATAAGTTATTTCAAACAAAAATATAATAATACTGTAATAATTTGCATGGAGTGATCAACTTATACAATATTATGGGATGATTTAAACTACCTAGTTGTATTAAAACAGTAATAGAGAGTTCAGAAAGTTACTTGGCGTCAAATTCGTAGTTTATTAAATAGTAAAATCAACTAAAATTATGTGTCTAGACTAATTATAAAAGAACTAAGAAATTGGAGCAGAGAAATCACAAATCAATCAGTAAGTAGTTAAAATTTGCATTATTCGTAGTAATCACATCATCATGCATGAAATTTCAAACAAGAACATAAAAAAGAATCCTACAAAATAAAAAATGGATGAAGATTAATTGCGAAAGAATGGTCTTTCCCTATTTGACCCTACGACTATAGAACAAGAAACCTAAGACTCAATTCCGCCAACTAGACTGATGATGCAACAGCTTTTACTGGCATTAATATTAAATGAGACAAATTGCATGGAGGATCTACATATTAAGTACATTAAAATTAGTCACGAAGGAGATATTAGCTCCTCTTTTCCTTTTTGCAATTCTCACGAAGAAACATTACAGCACCTTCTTATTGAATGTGATTATGCACGATCCATTTGGTTAGGAATGAATGTGAATATGGATAGTATCCAGAGGCAGAGAATTAGTTTGACGACTTGGATTTCTAGTTGGTTTTCTGAGACAATGTATAAAGAGGATAACACCTTGTGGCTATATACTGTAATGTGCACAGCATGGCAAATGCGGAAAAACGGATGCATTAAAGTTTTTGAAAACAAAAAAGTCGATTCTTTAGTTCACTGATTATCAAATCAAAAGTCTAGTAAATCTTTGTATGAAAGAAAAATACATTGAAATGCAGATTCCACGATCTTTGTCATTATTGATTGGTCTCCCCACCGAGAAAAATTCCTTCAAGATGAATATTGATGCTTCTTTCGATCACTCAACTAAAGAAATTGGCATTGGACTAATAATAAGAGATTCTCGCATGTACGGCCCAAGGAGTCGAGGCGAGGCACTTCTATGGAGGAATAGACCCGAACAGGCGGAATGTTTGGCCATAAAACTTGCTATTACAGTGGGCCAAAGAAATTAATCTCATGAATGTTGTATTTGAAACAGATTGTAAAAATGTAGTTAGTGCTATCAAGAATGTCACTTTCGGTAATCCTTTGGATGAATCAGAGCTATGTAGATGAAATAAGACATATGCTGTCTAAATCTAAATATCTTGGTGTAAGTCATGTTAAAAGATCAGGGAACAACCTAGCCCATGTTATAGCTCACAAAGCTAGATCAGAGAAAACTTCCTTTGATTTTGATTGTCACATCCTTACTGATCTTGATATGCAGATAAAAGATGAAAGGAAGTTAGCTCAGAAATTATGTAATATTATGGTTTAATATAAAGTTCGCTTGGTATCAAAAAAAAAAAAAACAATGTATTGATGCCAGTAGTAGTTTAATATAAAAAATTCTTGATATCATATTCAGACGTTTTAGGAAGCTGAGCTGAATAATCATACGTTATGGATGTACATACCTTAGGAACAGCACGTATCAGAACAAGGCAGTCAGAATCAACGCTGATGTACGATAACCTATAACAGTCAGCAATAGGTAAAATAATCAAACAGAATTATCTTCTTCGCTACAGTTTACTCTCTAGCTATCACATAATTTTCACATGCTTACTCATTGTCAAGTTAATGAATATAATGTTGCACACACACCAAAATAAAAATATTTGACTGCTCACACATCATCATCTCTACAGACTTGCTTCTAAACAGACAGAATAAATGATAATAAAAAAACAAAAAGGTGTTTAATAAATTAAAAAAAAAAAAAAAACGACAAAGACAAACAGTACCAAAATTTGGCAACACATTTATTTTCATTTCTGATATAAATTTGAAGACAAAGGCAGTATAAAGTTAGATAAGATATTGTTACACATATAACAAGAACGAAACTAGTTACTGCATGAAATACCCTTCTTGTAGTACAGATGCTTAGGGAACTCTAGCAGCGATATCCGGAAGCATAGGAACAACAAGAGGAGCATTATTTCGGCAGATGATATTTGATTTGACCCGCTAATCCTTTCTTTGTGTTGGTCGTGCCAATATTTGTTGGAAATTTAGGGCTAAAAGAGAGGATGAAACAAAGAGAAAAGTTGTACTTCCGGCTTCAAGGCTCGATTAAGATTCTTTTAGACAATTATTTCTACCCTCCCAATATCAATTGGCGATTACAACAGGTATGCGAAATATTGCCGTCAGGATACAATGAAGCCCTATAACAACGTAATTGGATTCAAGGTTTGTACCCCTTGACCCAACCAAGAACACAAAAGAATAGGATTCTGATGATGGTTAGAAGAGAGAAAACAGAAAGTATTTGATTTCTTCATTGTTTGAATGAAAATAAATCATCACTACTTATAGGGAACTCATGCCTATTGGAGATGTCTCTTCACTACCAAAAGACATCAATAGTGTCTTATGGGAATGGATGTGTCTTTTGTGAACCATCACACCCTTTGGATGTGCCTCTTCATCTCCAACTAACATCCGTTGTGTCTATTCGACACAGGACGCTCCCCCGTCGTAACGGCAAACCAAAAAACGAAAAAACGTTTGTTTTCTATGTGTTGGGTGCAATAATCAAAAACAAAGAAAAATCAAATAAGCAAAAGTTATTGATACTTAGCTCCTTTATAGTGGAAGTGATCGATTTGATGAAACGGACGAGCTCCCAAATCTCCGCAACGGCAATAAGGCAAAACTTTGGAAAAACAGAGTGAGTCACGTGTTCAACACGTTGCCCTTAAGACATTAGCGCCCGGCTACACTCAAGAGTGATGCTATAGCCCTCACAAGACGGATATCTCCAGGATAAAACACCCTACTACACCTACTACTAGCATATGTAGTAGATGCTCAACTTGAGCTTGGCAACTCCGAAAAAACCGTTAAGGAAAATCGCGAACGCTTAAGAAACGTCTATAAAATATTTTCCCTTAGGGGTCCCTCTACAATAAGGAGAAACCCCTTTCCCATAGATTTTTACAAAAGTAGCGAATTTGTTTATATAATGGAACAAAACAACTTAAGAAGAAGAACTCCCCGATGTGGGACTAAAAGCTTATATAGTCTCTTAAAACAACTAAAAAGTAGAAACTCCACGATGTGGGACTAATAATTTTTTCATTCACAAAAGAAAACAATAAATTATAATTTTATTAAAACCTTAAAAATCCTTTTTTAATAATTGTTTTCCAACAATCCCCCACATGAATGAAAACTCAATAAAACACGAAAACACAGATAGATCTTGGTAAATCAACATCCCAATCTCACGACCCAAACAGACTGAACAGATAGACGGATCGTGCAAGTATTGAAATCATACTAGTCATTTCTACATCCTCTCCCTCACACAAAAGTGTGTTGACCCCAGGGTCATACTATGGATTGCAAAAATCATATAGTATAGAGATCTTTCATCTTTAGTTCCTCACAAGTGAGACTAAAGGTTCCTTTCACCAAAGTGAAAAAGCATGAACTAGTGAACCCTTATTGACCCTTAGGTCCTAAGTTCCAGTAATACCAAAACCATCAAAACGAAAATCACATAAAAAGCGCAGGAAATACCATTTTAGGCAGAGGTGTCCATGAGGTCTTGAACCTTTGCTTAGTGAGATATTACCTAATTACTTGCTAGAGACAAAAGTGAACTATGTCTTGAACTGCTAGTGTTTGATGTAATTCGCGATAACAACCACGGATGATATCTCCAAGGGTGTCTTTTGCCAGCTCGTGCCGAATTTTTCCAATTTGGCCCCGGACATATCCTGTTTCTCAAAATGCTCTAGAGAATTAAAGCTCATATTCTCATAGGAAGCGGCCCCACTTCCTCATTCAGATAGGTGAGTTCCATAAAGAGTGTTACTGCTACACCCCACTTCAATCTTAAATTGAAACTATAGAACTCATTAAGACTTCTTAAAATTCATCCTTCACATGCAAGTCACACTATCACGTCTACACCATAGGGAAGGGACAGAGAATGAAATTCTCTCGATAGTGTTTACCTTTACCCACCACAAATTAGTTGTCTCATTCGAAACCTTGATCATGGGATCTCCAAATCAAAGGTTGAGTATCCTTCATGGCAAGTTTAATTTATGAGCTTACGCCCCATCCCCCTCGATGCATTTCTAACTATCTCTTTGGACAAACCTTTCGTCAAAGGTTGCGCGATATTCTCTTTGGACTTTATCCAATCAATGGAAATAACTCCAATTGAGATTAGTTATTTTTATCTTTAGCTATTATAGCTTGGCTAACACAATGTATAGATATAGCTTGGCACAGCCTATGCCGAGAGGAATGTCTTCTAAAAAGCATCTTAGGCACTCGGCCCCTCTCGTGCTTTATCTAACGCAATACTCTTAGATTCCATAATGAATTGAGCAATATATGTCTGTTTGGAAATCTTCCAAAAAAAAAAACCTCATGCTAGAGTGAAACCATATCCACTTGTAGACTTAGACTCCTCTGAGTCAACTATCCAGTTTGCATCATAAAATCCCTCAAGGACAGCAAGATACCTTTCATAAATCAAATAAAAGGTAATAGAGTATTTTAGGTACCATAATACTCTACTAAGTGCATCCCAATGCTCTTGCTCGGACTACAAGTATATCTACTTAACTTACTCACAATATAGGCAATGTCGGACTCTTACAGATTCATTAAATTCATCGGACATCCTATAACTCTTGAGTATTCAAGTTAAGATACTTCATTTTCCTTATTTTTCTTGAGTCTACAAGAAGAATCGTATGAAGTACAAGCAGGCTTACAATCAGACTGATTGTATCTCTTAAGCAGAAATTCAGCATAATGAGAATGACTAAGACTATAAATGTTTGATTATCTTTTAATCCTCATCCCTAAGATTACATCAAAAGGCCTTAGTCTTTCAACTCAACGTTCTCATTCAGTGCATGGTTTTAGTGGAATTAATCACATCTATGTTTGTATCAAGTATAATCATACAATCACACGGCATCCTTAACAAGTTACTTATAAATATACTTGTCGATTCATTAACTTAAATCCACTACACATTATCCCATGATCAAATTTTCCATGTCCTTTGTTTACGTGCTTATTTGAAAACCATACAAATATTTGTTCAACTTACAAACTTTGTCTTCATAACCTTTCACTACAAAGTCCTCAGGTTGGTTTATGTAAATTTCTTTATCTAATTCACGGTTTTAGGAAAGCTGTCTTAACATCTATCTGATGTACCTCCAAGTTGTTTATGGCAGCAATATCAATTAGCATCTCAACAGAAGTAATTCTCGTCACAAGTGAATAAGAATCAAGGAAATTTACACCTTCTTTTAGTTTATAGCCTTTAACTACCAACTTAGCCTAATATTTTTCCATAGTTCCATATATCTAACGTTTCAACTTAAAGACTCATTTACATCCCATGGTCTTACTTCACTGGAGGTAAACTAGCAAGCTCCCAAGTCGATTCGACTGATTTGAGTCCATTTCACTAAATGAAGCTTCTTACCGAAATGGGTTTTCGGTAGATGTCAAGGCTTATTTACAAGTCCGGCTCGGACTAAGCTAGGTATGTTATGAAGTCGTCTTCATAAGAAGTCTCAAGTCTAATTGTTTTACTTATCTTAGGCTTAACCTCGAAACATCTTCCTTTAAGATAAGTTCACTATTTGAAAATAAATCTAGGGGATCAACATCACATCTCTAATGAGGTACATGATTAAGAATAAACATGTTCAAAGAACTCATCCCTAGATTCCGTAATAATATTCACACCAACGTCGAGAAAAATTCGAACACACAACCAAAAATCTATATGTAGACATATACTCAGCATGCCCTATAAGAAGACACAATCAACATTTTTGGTTTCTAACTAGTTCTTTTAGGAAGAGGAATGACAATCTTAGTTAAACACCCCCACACTTTGACGCATTCATAAGAAGGTCATCTACCTTTCCATAAATTATATGGAGTTTCATCTGATCCTTAAAAGGGTACTTTATTCAAGATATACTAGTTAAGAGGACTGCCTCCCCCGCAAGGACGCAGGTAATCCTGAACTAACCAACATGGCAATTTCATCTCCTTAAGGATATCGTTGTTATGTTCTAGGGTTCTAATTGGTTTTGAACTTAAAGTTTATATATCTTAAGGCTTCTAAGGCATCATCCTTATCCCTAAGCAAGTATACAAGATAGTACCTCGTACAATCAGCTACGAAAAATATAAACCACCTTTAACCACCTTAGTTTGGGTTGACTCATGTCAACTAGGTCTAACTGAATTAATTCTAAGGGCTTAGAATTACACTGAACAATTTTGCTAAAAAGTTTTATAGCAAATTTTGATTCTGCAAAAATTTAACTTTTGTGTTCAATATCCAAACTAAATTTGGGTACACAACCTACGCTAGCCAGTTTATGCATTGACTTAAAGTTTACGGTTCCAAGTCTACCATGCAAAACATTCAATCACACAAAAGAAAACACAAGAATCAACTATGTTCACTTCATTATTTTTTTTCCGTTAAGCTTATATAGACCCTAAGTCTTATAATCGTTGCCTAAAAAAT
Organism: Papaver armeniacum; assembly: GCA_023531295.1. Classification (NCBI taxonomy): domain Eukaryota; kingdom Viridiplantae; phylum Streptophyta; class Magnoliopsida; order Ranunculales; family Papaveraceae; genus Papaver; species Papaver armeniacum. Next base: position 70,156 of record JAJJWW010001212.1, on the reverse strand, counting down.
CACTTCCCTTAGTTACAACAAGTTTTCCGGATTCTATTAAGATCTTTAATCTTTTACCATCTACAACAGAACAAGATACAAGATTCTTGCATATGCCCGGAATATGAAAACTTCATTCAATGTGAGCATTTTTACGATATGAGCTTACGTCGACCTTTCCCTTTATACAACCTGCGTCGCAAATGAGTTACTCATACGAGTTTCTCGACATCCCCTATCCTCGATAGGAGGTGAGCAGTCTCTGTTTCAACAAACATTCTTGGTGGCTCCGAGTCCACCTGCTGGTCTCTCACATTGGTTATTAAAATAACTTCCGACATCATGCCACCGAACTCCTTCTAGTTTGTTTCAACTAAATTAGCATTAACTTTCTACTTATTAAGGTTTTTATGTTGTCAACAATTTACTTAGTGTGGCTAGGAATTTTACGAACATAACAACCACCCTTAATTAAAGTAATGCAGTTCGGGTTTATGAAACATACCTTTCTTACGAAGACTACGCTTAGGGTTGTGTTGATTTTCTCGCCTTTGTCATCTTTGGAAGACTTGTGTTCATTCACATGCGCATGTTAACCATATCCCTAGACTGTAGTTTCCCAATCACATCTATGTTGCTCCACCTAGTCAGCTTCTCCAACACACAGGACGTTGCATGTCGAAACATCGGCCAACCTCTCGTTAAAACCAATCAGTAACATCCACTTGTAAACTACCACCCTTACGTCAGTGAATCTCAAACGTGTCTTCCAATTTTGAATACCATCTTCAAATCATCTCACAGTAAGTCTAGATTCTTCCTTTGGTAAGAAACAAACGATTTAGTCTTTGGTCTGCACCATCATCTCTACTATTCTTTCCACATACATCATCATTAACACCTGTAGCTTAGTAGACACGGTAATGACACCAATTCATAGCTTGCTTCAACTTGAAATAAAAATTTAAATTATTCATGTACACGACGTACACTAGTTTAACTTTTAGTAGCACCTTAAACTTGGTCTCCACTTTCTTTGTTGTGATCCACCCTTGCATGTGTAATATATTTTCTTCCAAATCACCTAATAAATTCGAAAAAATTGTTAGTTGCCGACATATTCACCACCGAGGAACCAAGATCGGTTATCATCCCAACGTGATCAGAGAACATGAATACCCTACGAACAACACCCTCTTGATCAAACGTATCTATGTTAATATCCTCTAGTTCGTTCAAGTTTATAAGGAACCCGGGACTCTTTTGGGGTTTGAAAAAATCACCACGTCTTGCATCCGTCGTTTTTTCTTAAAAACTACATTAAGAAATTATAATGTCTTAAGATTGTTGGGTGCAATAATCAAAAACAAAGAAAAAATCAAATAAGCAAAAATTATTGATACTTGATCTTCTGTATAAACTTACCTCACCAACAACCACCTTGTCACCTTCCTTTACCCCAAGTTTGATAAGAGACTTGTTGACACCACAAGCTGACTAATATATGTATCTTCAGTGCAGAAACAACGTTGAGCCAAGTAGAGAAGTCATCTTTACTACTAGCCTACGAGGTCAATGCAGTGGGCCCCATCTTAGTGATTAAGGTGTTCATTCTAGAGCTAATTAGTGTTTGGGTAGTAGATTTTGGCATCTATTAGTGTTTGGGTCCTAAGTTTGTCCGTTATAGTGTTTGGGTCGTTGACCCGTCGATTCAATCTGGTCAAGTGGTCAAACTGTTATTGCCGTCAATTTACGTTAGTTCTTGATTAAAAACGTTTAAAGAACCTTTTCAAAGGTTCAGTTAGACGGATCTCAACCTTACAAAGGAATTTATTCTTGGTTCCCTCTGTTTCGAATCTATACTCAAAAGTTTGTACATCAGACATCTAATTTTTAGAGTGAGATCTATACATGTACTTCATCTTTTTTTCTACTTAAGCATTTGAATTCTAACTAAAACTACTACACTGAAACGGAGTCTGACTTGGAGAAGTAGGTTTGTCAGAAGTGAGGTGAATGTTGATTTTTGATGAAAAATGCAGGAGATTAAGATGGGTTTTGAATCTGTGATAGATAAGGAATGTTGGTTTGATCTTAAACTCAAGTTTTAAGCAACTTACAAGAGGTGGCCGATGATTTCATGGATGATTGGCTGAGATGTTGAAGTCATTAGAGTCCTAGATCGATTTGAATTAATGATTCATATACGGAATCTGAATTTGCAGGGCGAATTAAGCAATAAAGGGGTCAATACATCACAGACAAACAATCTCTTCATCACCGGTATAACGCGCCCAACCTGATTCGAGAAAACTCCACGAGAGGACCCATTCATGACAGCCACCACCTCTTCCATCTTAACATCCAACACCCATGTATGGTTCGATTCTATATGGTGGGTATCCTTTGGCTAATAGATTATCACATCGTATCCCTGTTATGTTGCTCTCTAGTCTATTTTTGTCTCTATATCCTCTCTGTAGTAAGAAATTCTACCCGAGATTGTGCGTCAGTGTAAAAGTCTGTAAGCAAATATTACTTGAGAAACACAAATCTAAGGATTAATTGAAAATGGGTTCTTTGAGTATTGTCTGAATAGATGATCTTTTTTTATTTTCTTTTAAAGAATGACGATGATGATGATCAGGAAGCTCGGTTAATTAAGATTTAACAAACTACACTTAACCATAATTAACAGTTGGACCAAAAACGTTAGTCAACTAAGTCGACTAACGGAGTCAACGACCCAAACACTATAACGGACAAACTTATGACCCAAATACTAATAGATACTAAAATTCACGACCCAAACACCAATTAACTCTTCATTCTAATATCAGTGGTTCTTCCTTCTTATCTTTTTATCAATGCATACTTGTGCGGACCATACCATTATAGAACTACTCAAAGTCACTCCACGTCGACTTTGTCATTAGAAAATACCATTCATTATTCAGGGACTCTAAGCAATTTGAGTTTGTAAACATAATTCAGGTTTCCATGCCATAATCAATTTTTCTTTCTTGTAGTTTGCTAGTGAAGTGAAATATTTTCTTCTCCATAATTTGATTTGTTACTGTAAATACGAACTGTTTCCAGTTACTCCAAAAGTGTTCCCTTTCAGCTCTTATTTTAAATCTGGTGAACAACCAATTTAAGATGAAGCTAACTTCTTGGTGGTTTGAGTTTGCAGCATATGTGGCCCCTTTTAAAGAAGGGAGGGGGATCTGGGACTGGACGGGATGTTGCTGTTGTGGCAAACTTAAGCTCTAGAGTGGGTTCTATAGGTGACAACCTCTTAGGAGGATGGCATTCATACCGATCTTCAAAAACTGCACTTAATCAGTGTAGGTTCTTCTTCTTAAAAATTTCTCTCAGTTTCATTAATGCATGTTCATTTGCTTTCTACGTTCTTCCGGTTAAGGGACAGATTATAAGAGAGTGAAAAGTAGACCTATTGGCTACCACAGTAGTGTAGTTGTCTGTCCCTCTTTCTAGGGGTGTAACTAACCGACAGAAGAGGCACTATGCTCGTATTGGACACATTATTTTACCTTTCTTGGGAATGCTGTCCGTGGCCACTACTGTTTACCAGCCTGTCTGTTCACCACATGGAACAATTTGCTAGTGCTGATACGTAAAAGAGTTTGAACCTTAGGTCAAAGCATAGGTGTGGATCAGTTAAACTGCCTAAACAAGAACTTTGAAGGGTGAAATGGTTGTTACTATTAATTACTAACCTACCCTTAACCTAATTTAATTTAAAACCAACCTAATAACCACCTCTCTCTCACTCTATATATAACCACCACCACCTCCCACCACCACCGATTATTACCACCACCGCCACCTCCGACCATCACCACCGCCCACCGCCGCCGATTACCACCACCACCACCTCCTCCCACCACCACCGTCGATTACCACCACCACCACCTCTGATTATCACCACCACCAACCACCGATTACCACCACCACCTCTATATATAATATAGCTTGATTTAAATCTTTAGCAAAGATATTCTCACAAACCCATTAAAAAAACGTTTGTTTTTGGTTGAAAAAATGAGAAGTAATCATCAAAATGAGTTGAAAATGGAAGTTGTGGAGAGGTTTAATGGAGGTTACAGTGCTGAGTTCGGTTACTTGTTCATCTCACAAGGCAACCGAACTACACATTCAGATGAGTTCGGTTACTTGTTCATCCTCACAAAGCAACCGAACTACACCTTCAGATGAGTTTGGTTCTATATGCTTTGTAACTATGTTACCGAACTGACGATTTCGGTTGTTTCGCATAAATGTATAAAACTGCCATGTAACCCAACTCTAGGGTTAAAAACATAAGAAAAAAAGTTGCCATGTAACCGAACCTTACTGTTTTTCCCATTATTTTTATTTCTCTTATAACCGAACTCTATCAACTTTGTTCGGTTATTTCGCAAAAATCTTAAAACTGCCATGTAACCGAACTCTACGGTTAAAAACATAAGAAATTTTTGTTTGTTAAGTTCGGTTGGTTGTGCAATTGATCTCAAGTTTGCGAAACAACCGAACTTATTAAACTTAGTTCGGTTGGATCGCAAAAGCATGCAGGTTGCGAACCAACCGAACCTTATACACTTGGTTAAAATTTATTTGTATGTAAAGTTCGGTTAGTTGCGAACCAACCAAACATAACGCTGCATGTCAGAGCTTCCATTAATATGAAGTTCGATAACCTGCGTGTTTGGATCCAGCAACCGAACTACACCTTCAGATGAGTTCGGTTACTTGTTTATCTCCCAAGGCAACCTAACTACACATTCATATGAGTTCGGTTACTTGTTCATCCTCACAAAGCAATCGAACTACACCTTCAGATGAGTTCGGTTACTTGTTCTTCATATAAAATAACCGAACCTGTTCAAAAATCCGGTTCAAAGTTTTACATTTTTGGGGAAGTTTTTACCAATTCAACATACATTATCTAAGTTTGGAGCATACTTGTTCACCCAAATACTCTTCCTCAGGTTGTGGTTGATAAAATCCATCATTTGAATACTCAAAGGGGGTGAATTGGAAAAAAAATTATTTTTCATGTTTTTCTCCTTCATCTTCTCTAACTCTACTCTCACACTAATTCTACTCAACTAATATTAAACCCATCTTTTAATTTAATCTCACTAATTGTTTTTAACTAAATCATTTCACTAATCATAACCTAAAATTAATTAAGAGGGTAGATTAGGTATTAAATAAATAACTAGATATGGGGTGACCTAGAATTACTTCTAATGTCTTTACCCAAAATAAAACCATGGTCCCAAAAAACGGTTCCTTTTTTTGATCAAGCCTCAAGCAGTCTAATTGGTTTGCACGATCTAGTTGATCAAGCCTCAAGCAGTCTAATTGGTTTGCATTACGCATCTAGTTTATACAGTGATGAAACTTGTTTTTATTGTTAGTAATATTTTTTGTTTATGCTGTAATAATTAATTACAGTGACGAAGAATGTATCTGTCGAATTTGGGCGCAAGAAAGATCCGATAGCTTGCATCTTATTGCATCCTGGCACAGTGGATACAGATCTGACGAAGCCCTTCCAGAGAAATATTGCTGAAGGAAAGTTGCTCACCAGAGAATTCTCTGTTCAGAATCTCTTAGAGATCATCAACAGCGTGAAGAGCTCTGACAATGGTAAATTCTTTGCTTGGAATGGTCAGGAAATTCCTTGGTAATTCAATATTAGTCTAACCAGTCTGACATTCAATAGGTCATTGTTTTCTTATTTTGCTCTGCAGTCTGCACGATGATTGTGAGCTACCTTGTAGTAAAACTATAACTTCTTTGATGTTATGACTGCCGGAGTTTTTATTTAATGTTAGAAGTTCTCCTTTCTGTCCTCTTTTTTTTCTCTTTTTTTTTTTTTTTTTTTAAGTAAAAGGTCTTCCGCAATGATCCTCATTTCTATAAGAATGTTGGAAGACAACTGCATTAGTGAAAGAAAAAACACAAACAAGAGAATGTAGCAAGAATGGGGAACCTAGTTCGATCAAATGACGAAACTTCTAAAAAACTGACGGACTTGGGCTCAATTCAGTCTTACCAAAAAAGAAATACAAACCAGCAGATTAAATGGAAAATTTTCTCTCCATTCTTAACTAACTAATAACCGTACAGTTCCTAAGAGAATAAATAAAAACAGTGTCACTACTTAAACTCTTAAAAAAGTCACAGTTTTCCTAGATGGATAAACTTCAAGCTTCAAAATTGAATGGAAGAGCATGCAACTCAAGCAAGGTCAGAGCTTGCAGGTCCAGCACGACCACGACCTCGACCAAAACCACCTCCTCCGCTTGGATTCTGCAAGTCCATTCAGTGTTGCATAATATGAAATGAATCAGAAAATAACATTAACTTGTACCAGTTTCACAATTGTCATTTCTTATAATAATCAAACTAGTGCACTACAGAATATTCCAATCTATAACAACAGGATACCAGCTATTAATCAAAACTTAAAGAACATTAAACCTTAACAAGTTAGTTCATCTTGGCAAGAGTAAGCTGTAAAATGTAACTTTGGTGCTCACATAATTTAATTATAGGTAGAACCCCTTTAGAGCACATCATAATAAAGTTTAGACTTCAGTAAACAACAGTCCAGCAAGCATGTCAAACAACAGTGCCTAACTTAGAAAAACTAAGTTGACAAAGTTTTAATTTAAAAACACAGACGGGACCTGTAAGAGCTGAAATTGGTTAACCTAAGTGATTTTAGTCTATGGAATACAAGTTAATTCAAGAATATAGCATATTTTTGAGGCAGCTTCATTTCAAAGCATTGCAAATGAACGGAATATGTTATGCAATTCTTACTAACGTCGAGATGGCAGTATACACATGCTGTCTAGTCATTATTTACTGTTGAACTTAGTTCCAAAATCAGCTTTTCCAAATCACTTACAGATTGTTCAACACTTACAGATTGTTCAACATTCTAAACAAAAACTAATGTAGTAACAGCAAAGAGAGTAAAATTTACCCTGAATGAAGGCTGGAACCCCTCAGGTGCTCCACCCTTTTCTCCTCCAAATTCACCAGCTGGCCCTCTGGGTCCTCCACGGTATACATCACGATCACCACCAAACCGTGGTCTCTCTCCGTCACCACGAGGACCACTGTAGATTTCAACAATCAAAATCTATCTACACCTTGGAACAAACAACCACACACAAAATAAATATATCATGTTTACCGTCGATCTCCTTGTGGAGCGAATTTGGCTACTGTAGACTTCTTCAATGTTGAAGGAAGAACCTCAGGTGGTAGGTTAAGATAATTTCTTAAGAATTCAATTCCCTCATTGGTGAGAAACCAGTAGTAATGCATCCAAGCAAATGTTTCTCTAACATATTCCTTTGATTTGAAGCTCTGCATGAGCTTGATCACCTGTAGGTTAGGTACATCGATAGCTGGATGTTTTGCAAGATTGAAATCCTTCTTTGCAGATAAAACTCCCTCTGAAATCCAAAATACATTCAAACAAGATTAAAATTACTATAGTAAATAAAAAAAATACTCGGTTTCAAACTCAATTTTCAAAAATTAAAAATGATTAAACCTTGAAAGAGGTACTTGGATATCTCTCTGCGATTCTTCTCGGATATGATCTGAACATAAAGAACAAGAATATGATGAAACATTAAATCTCTGTAGAGAAATCAAAAACTATGGTTTCAATCACAAAACTTACCATGACTGTTGGAAACAATGCAAACGAGAAGATGAGCTCTTCTAGTTTTTCTTTGTTTATTTATTCCGGTCTCTCTAGGCCGTTTTTCGTTTGTTTTGCCTAACACTCCGATGTATAAAACTATATATATTAACCTTAAAAAGAACCAAAACCCTAACTGCCTTTTACAGGAACGATGAACGATGTCGGGCTTTTAATTTGTTCGGCCAATTCCTATGGGTATATTCATGTCATGTGGCCGAAAACTCCACGAGAGATATCAGAATCGGTCTGATGGGTGCCGTGTTGCCCCAGGCCTAATTTCATGCTGCGCGTCTTCGGCTTAGCTTTGGGTTATCACTATGGCTGCAACAGTGGGTGACAGGGCACTGTCCCAGTTCCCCGCATATATTTTTTTATTTTAAAATTTTATTTTGATCGGACAGCAGCAGTTAAGGGGACCCTACCTCGATTTCCGGCATTTTATCTCTTCGGATCAGCTATGGGGAACACTCGGATCTATTCTATTATATAAAGGGAACTCTCTTTACTGTGGCAAGTGAAGCTGCAAAATATTTTTGACTTAATCATTAGAACGGTGTAAAAATAAACCTGAAGTTATATTGGTAATTTAGTTATTAACAGAAAAGAAAAAAAATGGGAAAAAAACGGTTTAGTCCAAAAACGCGTCAAAAAATACCGATTAGTCCATCCCGAGTTAACTAGGTACAATTTGGTCCAAAACTATTTAAAATATGAAAAATACATATATAACCTTCCTGATTTACAATTTAATCCAAATATTTTGAGTCTAGTCCAAAGTAAATGATTTTTGTTAAAGGGAGAGCAAAATAGGATCCGAGGAGTGCAAAAATCGTATTCCACTCACCAACAAGGACTGAGTTTACATGTTTGTCCAAATCGGACCAGATTAGCCTTATTAGTCGCACATTTTTTTTTCACGCACTATACCCGATACACTAAAACTGGATCTTCCATTAACGGGGACTAGTTTTATCCTTTCTACGCTTTCCTCATTTACATCTAAAGATGGATTGCGGTAACATAGACTAAAGATGATTTGTCCCATGTTGATCTTTGTTTGTTTGTATAAATTCACTAACTGTTCGAAGAAACATTAGTAATAATACATATAGGGTGGAGATGGATATCACGGTTCCTGGGATTGGACAAAGTAATTTCTGACGCAGAGAAAGTGAAACGCCAGGACCTATTATCTTTGATGAATATTAGTCATGGTTAAGTAAATCTCATGTATCCGAAAATTGAGCCAAATCTATCGAAACAAAAACCTAGAGTTTAAATTCATCAGTAAATGGCTAAACTGGATTGAAAGGTCTTTAGAGAAAAGACGGAATAATAAATCCTCCTCCTTAAAAAAAATTATTTCAGAAAACAAGATCAATATGACTAGCAGGAAATCGTTACTTTGTGATGCATTATTCATGAGCTGATGATCAAAGTAAAGATATGGTATTGATTAATAAGAACCCATCAACTTTTTATTGTCGGAAAGGATAGTTTATATTAATAAAGTGGAAAGGTTAGACGTAGTTAGGGTTTCTACATGAGTGGCGACGACGATAGGGTAGATTTCATTTTTGACGTCGACTGGGTGAACAATGTCAAGTAAGGATAATTTTGTCTAACTCATATTAACACATTGAATCGATCCTAGTTACCGAGTCAAGTACGATTCTTGCTCTCCTCGGATCTTATTTTGCTCTCCCTTTAACAAAAATCAAAGTGAATCATGATGATGTCATCAATTTTAAATAATATGAAGAAAAAACTTAAAAATAATTTATCTTTCGAACCGTTAGTCCAAAATTCGCAAACTTTATATATTCAAAAAGCTCTTTCCGAGAGCTACAAAAAGAGTACCCATATGGTTATATAATGCTTATTTTTATAAAAAATTAATTTACAAACATGTACACATCTACAAAAATCCAGAAAATCCAAAGACAAAAACAAGGTGCACCAGTTTGTACACAACATATATAACTTGAACCGTCCATTTAAGCACCAGGCTATCTATATTAAATACTCATGACATGGAAACTCAAATGGATTTGAACCATCAACCTCCGCAAACCTTGTGATGGGCCTATCATTTTGCGCTTATGAGACCCTAAAAATAAACAATAAAAAGAATCAATATGTGATGCACAATGTTCACATTAATAATTACCAAGAACAACTATAGTGTATAATAAATGTACATATGATTGTGCTAGATATCTTATGAAACAAAAATAAATAAGGTTCTACCGATAATGAAGATGTTTTATCCCAAAATAAACTTTTTGCAAACATTGTCATACCTAAATGAGGTTTTGAAGTCCTGACGATGTGCGTAAACTATACCAGTCCTTCTGAAAATTGTCCGCCATAAATACCCTGAAGTAGACCAAAAAAATAATAATCAAAGATTGAAGTGCAACTTAAAGGATCACCAGACAAATATTGTCACTAGTAAAAGCATCATAAGGTCCATCCTGAGCAAGTTAAGTCCTAAGAAATATCAACATTGTTAAGCACACGATAAGATGACAAGTATCCAAGGAATATGCAACATTCAGAGACATGAGCATTTTTCCCCACCAAAAGCAACAAGGCTTGCAAGCAATAGACACATAAACCTTAAATGGTAATAATAAATTAACAATAGTAAAAGGTGACTTTCATTCTCGTTTTTATTGGTTGTGAAGCGTGTAACAACTTGCTTGTTTCTCATTTTTCTTTTCAATAAATTAATGAAATTCCAATCCATGATTCAATCAAAAAGTAAATTCAGATGGAAAAAAAGTTGAAATACGCAACAATAATCCTCCATGAGAAGCTTCTACGCCAACGAAATAGCTTCGATTATGAAGTAATCTCCAAAGGACTAATTACCAAGCATCTCAAAAAATGTATGATGTTAAGTATCTTTGCCAAAATCATCCAAATCATTATGCTTCAATTATGAACTGACAAATTTACATATAGTTAAACAACAAAGTGTTTTCTGATGTAGATGTGTACTTTCTTGTGCACTGGTTATATTGATGTGTACAATCTTGTGCACTGGTATACAAAATAAAATATTTACAAGAAACTAGGTTCTTTTTATGTATTAAAATGGCAAGCATCCAAGATCTTCCACCTGCAATATGTATTGCTTTATGAAGTCATCATTTAAGGAATCCATGAGGTATTGAATGGTTTCCATATACAACTGCATATATTTGGGATGAGAAAAAAAAACAGGCTACCATGTGTGACAAATTCTTAATATATTCACCAAACTTGACGATTTGAAAACAAAACAAGAAAACAAGAACTGAAACTAAAATCAAAAACCGAGAAATTGAGATTAACAACCTGCAAGTAAGAAACCGGCACAGAATCCACCTCTAGAGAAACATCGACAAAGATATCCTCTATAGCTCGAATCATAATTCCAAGAGATGTAGTATTTTCCTCTCCGAGCCGCCAAAGAGTAAGTGTCTTCCCTTTGCCGGTATGTCCATAAGCCATCACCGACCCATCGTAGCCTTCTAAGAAACTCTATAGAAAGAATCTAAGCATCTGAAAACTCCCAAAAAAAATACTCAACATTAAGAATCAACATGTGTACAACTATGTACACATTAACAATTCAATTCAAAAACATCTGAAAGTCATATTTTACTTGAGATCTTCACTCAACATATATATTTTGGACACATCAAACCTGTCTTTCATAACTACGTATATAACAACATACTTTAAGAACAAAACAGAAAGAATCGAGAGGAGCTAAAGGCTCTTTCTGATATATACATAAAATAAGCTGATTTGTACAACTAGGTACACACCTATGAAAAATCCAACACCTGTACACATTAATGCTTTCCCTAATATTTGGTTTGTATGTGATTTAATAATTTGAACTTTCCTTTTAGCCTCCAGCACCTAAAAATCGAAAATCATAGAAAAACACAGCAAACAGATCAACTTAAACATCAATGGCACATTTAGAACCTTCAAGCCATATATTTTGACACAAAGTTACTAATTTAGGCACTGTATAGAATGCTTACAGGAATTGGATGCTTCTCTACTTTTGATTCTTCGAGCAACTTCCAAAATTACACACATCCGTCCACATTTGCAAATAGAAATCAAGTGAAGCTGTGTAAGATACGATTGATAAGACATCATCATTTAATCCAATCGATAAGAAAAAAATAATCAGCATGTGTACAACTATATACACATTGACAATCAGCATGTGTACAACTATGTACACATGAACAACCAACATGTGCACAACTATGTACACGTTAACAATCTACATATAAATCAACTGGTGTACAACTCCGTACACAAGAACAACCAACAAGTGTACAACTATGTACACATTAACAATCAGTGTGTGTACAACTATGTACACATTAGAAAACAACATGTATATAACTATGTACACATTAGGAAAAAAATAATTAATGTTTTAGAGATATTCTTTAGCTAGCCTTAGTGCATGACTAAATCATAAACACGGTTTGGTATCGAGAGCAACTGCAGTGGGGCGAGTAAAACCAAAGAGCAAAAACCAAAAAAAAACTAAAAAAGTTTGGTTTACTCCGTGCTGCGACGCTATGGTGCACGGGCAAAATTTGGTCAGGCGCAACTTTAAAGTTCGCCCCATCAGGCTCACTTTAAAACTACGCCCCATTTCATTTTTTTTTAATTCAAACGTAACTTTGAATTACGCCCCATCATCAGGCGTAATTTAAAAGTACACCCCACCATCAGGCGCACTTTATACTTACGCCCACCTCAAACGTAAATAATACCTACGCCCGGTGTCAGGCGTACTTTTAAATTACGCCCGACTAAAACCAAACTAAAGACCAAATATGGTTTGGTTTTTGGTTTTACTCTGGTTTTTTATCTTTACTCCGCTCGACTGCGTCTGGTTTCTGGACCAAAATTTTAGTTTTAGTCTCCCGCTGTGAATGCTCTGAGTACTACTAATCTTAACTTAATTTAATCAATGATAATTTGAATTTGTTATGAAAACCATAAAAAGCCAACTTAAATATAAAATGATTATATGTGCAGTACTATTTTTACCCATTAGGCTAGGGATAGTATTTTTATTCTGATTTCTGATCTCATTTTCCTTGTAGAAGTTACACCCTTATCAACGAATTAAACCGCTTCAAAGAAAAATAATGCCTTAAAAATAATTATGAGTAGTTGTTGTACTAATGGTTCTTTAGGAAAATGACAGAATGTAAGATCTTTAGGAAAATGACAGAATGTAAGATCTGGCACTCTGTATTGTCCCTCTTTATGATTGTAATTATAAATCTAGAAATGATTTTTAGTTACGAACTTAGAAGAATGGAAATGGACCTGCTAAAGTGGATAATATACTTAGACACTCTACAACATGACAATGAGGAGCCCCTTTTTTCGTCACCAGCAGAAAACATTTAAGGGAGTTGTGTGCTCACTGCAAGGCCAGTGGATAATATACTTAGAGAATCTACAACATGACAATCTACAACTTTCTCAATATATCCATCTTGTTAACGTGAGTTTTAGCCTTCCAGTTCCGATGTTCCGTTTCTTTATTGCACGATCTGCAGATCCAGTATTAAACCACGAATTACTAGGGTCAACTACGATACATCCAGTCCAAATGGCCACTCATGACATGTCTAGCTTTGTACCTACTTATAGACGCCAACACTGGCCGCAGGTTGCATTTTCCAAATTCTACAAACATGTGTGCTAAGAATCTCCTAGTTACATAACTATTAAAATTGAATCAACTTAAAGGTTATAAATTGAAATGTGCATGAACAGTTGTTACAGTATGAGCACAAAACCGGACTACAGAGAATTAAATGAATATCAAAAGTCTAATATAAGGTAATAAAAGATCACCAAACATTACAAGCAATTCCACTTACTAAAATAGGAAACCTTCTTACTCAGAATTGTTAAATAGTCTTAATTTTTATTTTCCTAACGAATTTTCAATGTCTTTTCTCCCTTTAGATTTCTTTCAATGGATACAAAGGTAGGTAGCAGCATTAATATGTTGAGAAGCCAACCTAGGTATGTTGGTTCATGTTCTTTTTAGAAGGTGGAGCCTCAGAGTAAGGTACGCATACACACATGACTTCCAAGTAAAAAATGAAAGGTTATATAAGACTTGTCTTACTATAATTCTTTTGAAGCCTAGATTAGGCTCTGATCTGAAGTGCAACAAATATGAACATAACGGTATTTGAATCATAAGGTTGATAGGAAATAGAACACATTTAACAAGAATAATGCATGGAGATATGAATTCAAGCGTAAATAGCCTTGAGATATAGAAGACTTGGAAAATTAAACACTATCCTCACTAGTATAAACAAGTCTTCTCTTGGATTATTTTACCAAAGTTTTTATCGAGCACCAAAATATGTACACAAAGGAACTATCATCAAACACTAACGACATTTATAAATGAAATAAATCTCACCTAAATAAATGTAATTGTAAACAAGTTCCGGAAAAGGAATTTATCTAAATAATAGAAAAAATACGTGGCTCGAAGCTGCCGAAAACTCAATTTGAAACGAAAAGCAAAATGTAATGTCAAATTATTACCTATCTCTTTCATTTCCCAGGGTCCCCAAAAAAAATCGCACAAGTAGTTCCATTTACGGAATGCACGGAACCTTTTAAAGAGCTTCCAGTGCTTGATCAATCATAGTAGCAGGGCAATCAGTATATTTCCCTGACTTTTTACAAAGCACATCGTCTGCAACAATAGGTTTAAAACTTAAGAAATCAAGATATCAAACAAAATTATCTTCATGCCAAAAGAATATAGATCCATGAAATAAATCCTAAAATTAAGATCTTCATGCCAAAAGAATATAGATCCATTTCCGAGCAAAAACAGAATATAGATCCATGAAATAAATCCTAAAATTAAGATCTAGAAGAAAAAAAATCTAGCAAATCCTAAAATTAAGATCTAGAAAAACAAAATATAACAAAGATTTAACATACCAAAATTGTGGATTTAATCTGTTCGATTACAATCAATCATTTCAACGATTGATTTGAGAAGATGTCTTTCTCAGTTTTAACTCCGTTCATTGAGTTTAACAGCACAGCCGCGTCACATCCCTTCAACAAAACAAAAACCAAAATCAAAATTACAGTAAACCAAAATCAAAAGCATAATACGAAAAATGGAATTTGTGGAAATCCATTTTATTATTACCATTATGAAACAATCGTGGAAGAGCGATCGAACAAAAACAAGAGCAAAAATAGACTGATTCCTATTCATAGAGTAAATCGAGATTAACAACTAAAACCTAGAAACTCTTTAGTGGAATATTGAAGGGAAAGTAAAAGATCTTTTGATAACTAAACAAAGAAGAGGGTACAGATTATTTATAGTCATTAGTCACACACCGACTATGACATACAACTGAAACAGAAATAGAAAAGAGTGATCCGTACACATACAGCTGTTCACAGTTGTCTAGTGACAAAGTTATAAGTGCACACAGTCATAGACTTAGGGCACTCCTAGAATAGGTATGAGCTGTGTATGAGGAAGAACACTCAATTTGGTTCTGAGAAAATCAAATCTTGAAGATGCTAAACCTTTGGTGAAGACATCTGCAACTTGTTGATCTGTAGAAATATAAAAGACCTGTAGAGTTTTGGATTGAAGTAATTCCCTGATGAAGTGAAAGTCAATGGCTACATGCTTCATTCTACTATGAAGAACTGGATTAGATGCTAAAGCAATAGGACCCTTGTTATCACAGCCTAAGGAAGGAGAGGTATCAAGAAAAACATGTAGATCCTTTAGTAACTGACATACCCAGAGAACTTCAGCTGCAGTATGAGCTAAAGATCTGTATTCAGCCTCAGTAGAGCTCCTAGCTACTGTAGGTTGTTTCTTTGAAGACCAGGATATGATTGATGCCAAAAAAAAAAACACAATAACCACTAGTTGACCTTATGTCATCTGGATTCCCAACCCAGTCAGAATCTGAATAAGAAGATAAAGCTTGCAATCCCTTTTGAAGAACTATACCATAATCAATTGTACCTTTCAAATATCTAAGGATTCTCTTGGCAGCAATTAGATGAACAGTAGTAGGATGACTCATGTGCTGGCAGACTTGATTGACTGAGTAACTAATTTCAGGTCTTGTCCAAGTGACATATTGTAATGCACCTACAAGAGATCTATACTCAGTTGGATCTGTCAGTAACTATCCATCTGTGGCACTAAGTTTGATGTTGGTAATAGCTGGTGAAGAGCAAGGCTTAACTCCCATCATATTTGTCTTTTTAAGAAGATCAAGAATATATTTAGACTGAGACAGGTGCATTGCGGAGGTATTCCTCTTGATTTCCAAACCCGGAAAATAATGAATGGGACCAAGATCTTTAACTGGAAATTGAGAGCCTAAATAGGATATAACAGCATCACAATAGCTTGAGGAAGATCCAGTGATTAAGATGTCATCAACATATATACGGACTATAGTTATGTGAGAGCCTGACTTGTGAATAAATAGAGAAGTATCATCCAGAGATGTAGTGAAGCCAATGGAGAGAAGAGTATGCATTAGTTTTTCATACCAGGCTCTAGGAGCCTGTTTAAGCCCATAGATTGATTTGTGAAGCTTACACACATAGTGTGGGTGATCCTTATCTTGAAATCCAGGGGGGTTGAGTCATAAAAACATTTTCTTGAAGATCTCCATGAAGAAAGGCATTACTAATGTCTAATTGTTTAAATGACCAATCATGATGTACAACTAAAGATATCACTAACCTGATAATAGTAGGCTTAGCAACTGGACTGAAAGTCTCAGCATAATTTATTCCCTCCTGCTGATGATAACCTTTACCTACAAGTCTAGCTTTCAATCTCTCAATGGTGCCATTAGGATGATATTTGACTTTGAAGACCCATTTACATCCAACCACATTCTGTGAGGGATCTGGAGGCACTAATGACCATGTGCCTGCATCTTTGAGAGCAGTAAACTCTTGATTAAGTGGTGGTATCCATGCTGGATTCTTAATGGCTTGAGAATATGAAGTGGGTACTAGAGGAGTAATGTTTGTTAGAAAATCATCTGGCAAAGGATATTTTGTAGCAAAGTAGACTTTAGGCTTGTAGATGCCAGACTTGGATCTAGTATGCATGTTGTGTGTTGAAGTTGTTGTAGGCACAATACTATCAGTAGTAGAAATATTCTGAGCAGAAGTTGAGGGAACTGAAGGTACAGCTGTTGGTGGTGGTGTAGCAGGAGAATGCTCAGATGGTGATGTTGGTGTCTCTGAAGTTGAAGGAAGTGATATGATTGGTGCTGCAGCAGTAGAATGTTCAGACTGTAAAACTGGTGTCTCTGAAGTAGTAGTTGAATGATGAAAATATTGCTTATCTGAAGTATTGTTAGAAACATCACATAGTTTGCAAGCCAAAGCAGGAAAGTGAGATTCATCAAACTGAACATGTCTTGACAGATAAACTTTTCTTGTCTGAGGATCAAAGCATCTGTAACCTTTGTGAGACTGAGAATAACCAAGAAAAATACACAATTTGCTTCTAGGTGCTAGTTTATGCTGAGCATAAGGTTGCAGCCAAGGATAACAAGCACATCCAAACACTCTTAAATTGTGATAATTTGGTGAAGAGCTATAAAGAACTTCATAAGGAGAGACAAAAGATAAACTTGCAGCTGTTAATCTATTTATAAGGTAGTTAGCTATCTGAAAGGCATCTACCCAAAAAGAATCTGCTAAATTGGCTTGAAGTAATAAAGTTCTTCCAACACCAACTAAATGTTTGTGTTTGGATTCAGCAACCCCATTTTGTTGAGGGGTATGAGGGAAGCTGCATGATGTAAGACTCCAGTAGAAACTAGAAAGTTATGTAATTCAGTTGCTATGAATTCCCCACCACCATCTGTTCTGATTACCTTAATCTTCAGGTCAAAATAATTTTGTACTTGATTTGCAAAATCAACAAAAACTGAAGCAAAGTCTGATTTTCTTATTAATGGGAAGATCCAACAATATTTGCTGTAATCATCTATGATGTTACAATAGTAATTGTATCCACTATTAGATGTTACAGGACTTGGTCCCCACAGATCCATATGCAGTAACTGCAATGGTTTATTTGATATCTTGAAAAGAAGCCTCAAATGGCAGCCTATGTGATCTACCTAGCCGACAATCGAATGAAAATAAGTTGTTTTAAGAGGTTAACAAATAACCTATGACAGATACTTTGAAGTGACTGGAATGAAGGATGACCAAGCCTTTTGTGAAGAGTAGAAGCAGTAACCTTAGTAGCAGCAAGTGCAGTATCTTTAATAGTAGCAAGTCCAGTGAAATTATCAGCATCTGAAGGAGTATTGAATGTTGATGAAGAACTAGAAACATCAGTCAGATGCATTGAATATAGTCCATTTCTACTCTTCCCTTGGAAAATATTCCTCCCAGATTTGAGATCCTTAATATAGAATTTATCAGACTCAAAGGTTATACTACAATTATTAGCCTTAGTAAACTTATGCACAGAAAGAAGTTTATGTGAAGCAGTAGGAACATGTAAAATAGTTGGTAAAACAACTTTGTTGTTGCATAAAAAATTTGTAGTAGAACCTATGTCAGATATTGACATACCTTCACCATTAGATGTAGAAACTTGCTCATTACAGTATAAGATTGACAATCTTGCAGGTCTGAAGAATCTGAAGTAATATGGTTTGTTGCTCCACTATCTGCATACCATGGATTCTCACCAAGAATGTCAGCTGAAGCCATCATAGCATGTAAATTGTGTGGAATTGGTCTTCCTTGATAGGAAAAATTCATCCTGTTAGGACACTCAATAGCAGTGTGACCAGGTTTGAAGCAGATTTGACAATGAATAGGAGTATGTATCAATCTTGGTGTAGGAGAAGAACCAAATGGGTTTCTCATTGAGAATTGAGATGCAGAAGATGTGGTTGGGAGAGTGTTTTGATATGGAAAAGATGTAGAAGGTGGAGAAGATTTTTTTTTTAATACGAAAGAAGAAGATTTATTCATAATCAAGAGTTAGATGCTAATAAATTTGCATCCGAGTTTAACATAATTTGAATCCAGTGTGGCATACAATGATTTCATTCCTACTTACTTGAAAAAGACAAAGCTTGTTTCGCAATTGTGTCTGCGACATTATTTCCTTCACGATGGATAAAACTACATTTCCATGTGGTTAAACTATTAAGAAAATAAATTATATCTTGAATAATGCTGGCATTAGTCCATTTGATTGCACCCTGCTTTCCATTAATTGCGTTCACCACCTTCTGACTGTCTCCCTCCAGGTGAAGATGAGTGATACTCTTTTCTTTTGCCCAAACAACTGCCTCAAAAGCTGCCAATGCTTCCGCTTGTTCAGGTTCTACTGCTGAAGTGCAGATTCCCCAAGATCCATTGCTTGTACATGTAACATTACGACTTATTAGTCTGATTCCTGTCAATCCATTATGTTTGCAGAAAGCCGCATCAAAGTTAATTTTACAGTCATTATTTATGGGGGGTTTCCAGATCTTTTGCTGAGATGGAGTAACTCTGTTTCTGTTCACAGTATTATGAGTACTCTGAATCCTTTTCCAATCTGTTATATGCGTCTTTATGCCAGCAATAACCGTATCAGTATTGACCTGAACATTATAAAAAACAACAAAGCAACGCAACTTCCAGATATGCCACATAGTGAAGCAAATACTACTAAATTGAGTGACATTAGTAGGTCTACTATGAATATCATTATCAAACCACAAAGTAAACCATTCATGAAGAACTTTTCCTTATAGAAGTTGGACACAATTTGCATCAATAACATTCAAAACAAAAGTGAACACACTGCAATCCAAGAAAAGATGTTGAGGTGTTTCTAAATGAGAATTACACAAGGGACAGTTATCAACCTTATGAGAAGAATGTCTAGATATTCTATCTCTTGTAGGCAGGCATTGTTGCAGAAATTTCCAAATGAAATGCTGAACAGTTAAAGGCAAATTAGTTTTCCAGACTGCTTTCCAATCAAGAGCATTACTATTTGCTGGTCTTACCTTAGTAGAGTCTAGGATTGCTCTATAGGCATTTTTCACAAAGAACTCGCCCGAAATAGAAGGCTTCCACCTGAGGACATCTTTTCCTTGAATATGGATTCTTATATCCATTATTTCCTTCATTGTATCCCTATCAAAAAGAGCTTCTAAGGTAGCCTCATTCCAAGAATTAGTTTCACTATCAATCAAATGAGAGACACGATTTATATTAGCAGAAATGAACTGAGATTTGGGTGGACCATTTATATTAGGGATCCAAGTGTCTTTCCAAATGGAGATGTTAGTACCATCTCCAATTTGCCAGCAATAAAACTGTTTGATGATATAAAGACCATCACAAATTCCCTTCCACACCCATGACCCTTGTCTAGAAAGCATGCAGTTGAGAGGATTAAGACCATAAAAATATTTATGGCTAAGAAGTTTAGCCCAGGGAGATTCAGGATTCTCAAGCATTCTCCAAGCTAACTTAGTTAGAAGAGCTTGGTTAAGAATAGCTGACTGCCTAATGTTTAAACCACCTAAGTCTTTAGGAAGGGCAGCATGATCCCATTTTTTACCAAAAATACCTTTTTCTCCCTGTTTTTTGTTCCACCAAAAATTCCTTTGAACAACATCTAATTTGTCTGTAATCTTTTTTGGCATGTGGAAAACAGACATGTGGTGGCTGGCTATTGTCCCCAAAACAGACTGAGTAAGAGTTGTTTTACCTAGCTGAGCTATGTATTTTGACTGCCATGGTGAGAGTCTATCACTAACTTTCTCCACAATGGGGGAGAAAGATTCCACTTTATTCTTCTGGAGCAACAAAGGTACACCTAAATATTTGTCCTGCAAAGCCATTTTTCTGATATTCAAAGTATTTGAAATTTCAGTTTTAACAATATTAGGGACTTTTGGGCTAAAAGCTAAACCTAATTTTTCAAAGTTCACAGATTGACCAGAGTATTTGCTAAAATTATCAATAATATTTGCTATGTGTTTTGCTTCCTTATTATTAGCCCTAGCAAATAGCAAACAATCATCAGCAAAGAATAAATGGCTCACAGATGGGCTGTTTTTAGTCACAGTACAACCATGAATATCATTTTTCATCTCAGCAGCAAACAGATTTCTAGACAGAGATTCCATACAGAGGATAAAGAGATAAGGTGATAACGGATCACCTTGTCTTAAACCTCTTTGAGGAACATACATTTCCCCTGGAGAACCATTGAGCAGAATAGAGGTTGAAACAGTACCAATACATTGATAAACTAGGTCACACCAGTCATTAGAGAATCCTAGACTTTTCAAGCTAGCAATCACAAAGCTCCATTCAATCCTATCAAAATCTTTACTCATATCAAGTTTTATGGCCATCCAGCCTTTCGTGCTTTTTATTTTTTTCATAGTATCAATGAGTTCATGTGCCATAAGAATGTTATCAGGTATCACTCTACCGGGAACAAAGGCTGACTGGAAAGGTGATATGAATTTGTCTAAGAGAGGTTTTAACCTAGTGACTAGCAATTTAGAGATGATTTTATAGCTCACATTGCATAGACTAATAGGTCTAAAATCACTAGCTGACACAGGGCAGTTCTTTTTTGGAATAAGGGTTGTGAAATTGTTGTTTAGCTGTTTAAGAAGATGTTTAGAATGAAAAAAGGCTTGAACCATATTCACTATGTCATCACCAACAGTTGGCCACATGTTTTGATAGAATCCAGGGGGAAACCATTAGGGCCAGGGGTAGTCCAAGATTGCATACCAAACACAACATTTTTAATTTCATCGTGAGTAGGAATGGCAATTAACATATCATTATCTTCATTAGTAATACAGGGAACAGCATTCTTAAAATAATCATCAGAATTGGGAGGGCAAGTAGATCTACTCATAAGATAGAAATGGTCTTTAAGGTTGTTTG
This sequence comes from Papaver armeniacum, assembly GCA_023531295.1. Lineage (NCBI taxonomy): Eukaryota > Viridiplantae > Streptophyta > Magnoliopsida > Ranunculales > Papaveraceae > Papaver > Papaver armeniacum. The sequence goes on along the minus strand of JAJJWW010001212.1, from coordinate 48,375 downwards.
CTATATCCTTTCTATCAGTAAGCCAAATTCCCCTAGAATTTTGAATAGTATCTATATTAGTTCTATTTTTCCTGAAGTTTGCTTTTTGATGGAAATAAGCAGTATTTCTATTTCCATCTCTAAGATCTTGATCTTTGTTTCTCTGCCTCCAAAAATCTGCTTCTATGTCATACCACTGATTCAATTTGCATTTCAGTTCCTCTATTAAGGCATTGTCAGCTGTATCATTCCGAGTACACAAACTCTCAATATGAGATTTAATCTTATTAATTTGGGTAGTAATATTACCAAAACTAACATAGTTCCATTTTCTGAGTTCCTGCTTAGTATTAAACAAGGATTTAGTGACTCTGAAGGCATGAGAGCCTTTACTCCTAACCTTCCATCTCCTTTTTATAGTGGTTTTACAAGTGTTATCCCTAAACCAGGCGTTATTTAGCCTAAAGGGTTTGTAAGTGTCATTTTTAATTTTGGAAGTAGATAACATGATTGGGCAATGATCACTAGCCATGGGAATTAGATGGTAAACAACACATTCTTGATAAAGATTAATCCAAACATCATTAGCTAGAAACATATCTAATCTTTCTAGGATAAGAGCCTGTCCTTGTCTTCTATTAGACCAAGTGTAAGGATTTCCAATATAGTTTAAACTATGTAAGCCATTCTTAGCTAACAAGTCATTGTTTTCATCCAAGACAGATTGACTAATAATATTACCACCATCATTTTCATCCTTAGAAAGCACAAAGTTAAAATCACCAGCAACAATCCAAGGTAGATTCAATTGTGAAGCCATACTATGCATGTAATCCCATTGATCATTTTTAGCATTGAGATCTAAAGCACCATATATAAGGGTTACCAAAGAATTTTTTGTTCTAGCATCAATCTCAACTAAGCATTGAATGACATTTAGTTTGATTTCAATAACTTGCAGATTTATACCATCTTTCCAGAGCAGACAAAGGCCCCCACAGGTTCTTATAGGTTCTTGGAAACACATATTAGGGTACATAAAACTATGAGTGTATTGTTTCATTTTCTTAGTAGTATTCTTTGTTTCTATAAAGAAAATGACATCAGGATTATTAGATCTTATCAGTTACCTTAGGTTTTTCTAGTATCCCTATTTCCAAAACCACAAACATTCCAGGACATAATCTTCATAGTTGATATATTTTTGTTCAGAGCAGAAAGAGTATTTGGTTGAAGAGGAATTAAAGAAATAATGTTTGAAATATCTATAAAGTAAAGGATTTGTTTTTGGATTACCTCATACTCCCTTGAAGTGTTTCCATCATGTTTGTCCTTGGGTGGGATTCTGGATGTTGATTGATTCACTGATAAGTCCTCATTGTTATTTGAAGAATTTTCAACTGTTGTTTGCTCAGTTTTGTCATTGTCAGTACCAGTAAACCGCTGCCTTTTACCCAATCTTGCTTGAGTATCTTTTGTTTCAGTTGCAGGTTCCATTATAACAAGAACTTCATCTTTTGGAGGAATAAAAGGAGTGGCTTTGATACTTCTTCTAGTTATAGGTTTTGAGGCAATAATAGTGTTACCCCTTTCAGTCTGGCTTTTCTTACTTTTTCCTACTCCTCCAAATGGTAGGGGTTTAGCATGGGCAGCTTTCACATATTCTGCTGCATCAGGACAAATTTCTTTGCAATGGTTTATTATGAAACACTCATGGCAGATCTTATGTGGTTGTTTTTCATAAAAAAATTTCACCCATTTTGTTGTTCCAGCTGCTGTGATGGCTAAAACTCCTCTTCTCAAAGGGGTAGTAAGCTCTATCTTCACACAAACTTTGAGGTATCCCAAAACTCTCTTGCTTTCTCAAATTCATGTGTATGGAGATAATCCAAAGCTCTTATCTTTGTTGATAGATCAATCACAAACTTTGACCATGGTCCCTCCGCAATGACTCCACTATTGTCTTGTTTTTCGGTTTAAAAATCATGACATTTGTGTCAATCTCAATGATCTTAATTGCATTAGAAATTACGGGTAAATTGGATGCTCTTTTCCACAAAGATAGTAGCCCATCTTCCCTTCTATAATGATTTTTCCTATTAGCAAATCCCACACCGCACTTCTCCCAAAAGTTTCCCTATATCCTCTACCGATCTGACATTCATGTGTTCTGGATGGAGATACTTCAGTTGGATCCAGTACATCTGTTTAGTCCAGTCAAGTTGTTGATAGATCAATCCTTGAAAGTAGTCAAACATGATGCATAAGTAGCCATCAATGTTCCATGGTCCCTCTGCAATGACTTTGTCCACTATTGTCTTGTTTTTCAGTTTAAAAATCATGACATTTGTGTCAATCTCAATGATCTTAATCTCTTCAGGTGGTATGAAATTACAGGTAAATTGGATGCTCTTTTCCACATAGTAGCCCATCTTCCCTTCTATAATGATTTTTCCTATCAGGCAGAAATCCCATTCTCCATTTTCTTGTTCCTCTATTTCAGATTCTTCTTGATTTAGAGTGATGATATCCTCAGCAGCTTTCAGTTCCAGAGTTGCTTTTCTAAACTTGAGAGCAAGATTCGATACTGCATTGGTTGAAGTTGTTTCAATCTCCTTATTGGCATTGTTGGTAGCCATTGTTTGAGTTAGAGGAAATTGATTTGAGGTTATAGCAATATTATATCGAATAGGGTTTATAAAGGACTGATTCAATTTAGGGTTACCACAATTAGCTAGATAATGATATCCCTGCAAATAAGGTATTGAGATATTTTTGGAAGAGGTTGAAACTGAATAGGAAACTATATTAGCTATAATTGACCAAAATAAGAGGAGGGATAATCGAAATTCAAATCTGTACCGGGCTTTCTTCCTCTGATTCGTGTAGATTTTGTTCTTCAAGTATTCCCTGGTTTTGACAAAACTGAGACAGACCTCCGTGAAGACTCTGCTAACAACAATAAGAACTTCAGATGAAACTTTGGCTTCAACAAGCACTAAAACAACAGCTGCAAACGCTCTAATCACCACATGATACCAGGACAACGCCATTTTGGAAAAACAATCTGTAAACACAAGGGGAGAAAAAAAATTAGGTATTCATTTCCAGAAAATGAGCAAACTTTAAAAAATGTTTAAAATTAAAGGGAACAAAGTATAGATATCATTAGAAATGACGGAGAAAGATTAGATCCTTTCAATAATTGCTTTACTGATGCATTTGGAGATCAAAAATCTAGGGTTATTTGACATCTTTCTTTTTTTGTTCTATGGTAATCAGAACCACCACAATGGGTATCACATTTATTTTTATCGCAACTTGAAGCTACATAAAAAGATATGGGCACCAATGAATGGAATGTAAGGCAGTATATGCAACATACCCAAAAGCTACTGGTCGTCGAAGGTGGAGAAGATATATAAGGTGTATTTGGTCTAAAAGAATTGGGAAATCTTGGTGAAAAATAAGGTGGAGAAGGACCAAATTTAGGTGGATATGAGGATTTATTTGGCCTGAAAGCATCAAATGCTTTGGATTCATCAGGATGAGTTGTTGATTTAGATATATCCTTCAATATGATTTCTTCACTCAATAACAAATTATGAAGTTCTCCAATGGTAACAGGTGGATTTCTAACTCTAATAGAAGTGGAGAAAGAATCGAAAGCAGAATTGAGACCATTAAGGACATAAACTATCATTTCACTATCACCAACTTTAGATCCAGCAGCAGAAAGTGAATCTGAGATCTTCTTTATTTCATTTAGGTAATTGATGATAGAAGTGTTACCTTGTTTGAGTGAAGAAAGTTTCATCCTGAGTTGAAGAACATGTGTTGAAGAAACAGCAGCAAATCGTTCTTCAATTGATTTCCAGAGATCAAAAGATGTAGAAATTACATCTTTTGAAATTGTCGATTGAATCCAGAGGATTAAGGTTTGATCTTCTGCTTGCCAGTGAGTATACTCTGGATTAATAGTGTCTTCGGCGGCAGATTGTCGAGTAGCGTAAACAAATTTGAGAGGACATGGATAAGATCCATCTATGAAACGAAGAACATTGAAACGTTTGAATAAAGGTAAAAGTAATGCTTTCCAGGTCAAGAAATTGTGATCCTGGAGTTTTAATGGAACAATATGAGAGATAGTGTTGAGAAGAATCTTAGAAATGTTTGATTCCATAGTAAAAACTGAAGAAAAAAAAATCAAGAAAGTTTATGAGTTGCAGGTTTAATGGCGGAAGCAAAGAAAAAAGAAAAATTTCAGGCACTTATGGCTCCTGATACCATAGTGGAATATTGAAGGGAAAGTAAAAGATCTTTTGATAACTAAACAAAGAGTGATCCGTACAAATACAGCTGTTCACAGTTGTCTAGTGACAAAGTTATAAGTGCACACAATCATAGACTTAGGGCACTCCTAGAATAGGTTCTTCAGTTCTATCACTCTTCTTCTTCGTTTCAGAGATGTGTCGCTAGAAGAAACTAAAGAAATGAACTGGAAACAGAATTGAACTTCACGTTTATATGTGAAGGTCATATTTGTCATCACAAATAACCATTTTGGACTAAATCGTCTAGGAAACGATTAACTCGTTCTAAATTTTGTGAAATTGGACCTCCTAGTACTAGACTTTGAAACACTCCAAACAGTCTAAAGCCCAACAAAAATGGGATTAAACGTCAATTTCTTGTCTTCGTTGAAAACGGACCACCCAGACCAAGTTAAATGAAACCAATTCATCTTGCACGTGCATTTGCACGTGCGGAACATTCTAGTATGTGGAATCACTTTAACTAGCTTCCCTTTTTAAACTAACTGGATTAAATGATATTCTATTTTCTTTTTCAGAGAAAAGATGTTATGATGCTGTTATGCAACTTAGTAATGTAAAAATAAAATAAAATGGGCGGTTTGTGGACCAGTGTTTTCATTGCTTCAATTGCATATTATTCATTTCAAATTACATAAATGGAAGAAGAAAAAAAACAACAACTGATGACATGTTCTTCTTGAATCCCCAGCAGTATAATGTGAATTCATAAAGCTATTTTTCAGCTGAGAATCACGCCATGGGGATAAAGTTTGGCATATTATGATGTGCCTTATTGATGATAAGAATGGAATAGTTTCTCATACCCACTGAAGAAGATATCGACATCTACAGAATTTATTCGTCACGCCAGTTATTTGTATTCCCCGCCTAGACATCACCGTCTTAGCAAGTGTATAACAACAGCTGCATCTTGCCCTATAAAATCAGCATGAAATGCAGAGAAACTAATTAAAACACCATCCTATCAGCTGTATACATCATTCATTCTTATACACCTAACAGATATCATGGGGGCAAGTGTCTCCGTACCAAATGATGATCCTCATTATCCTGCTAATTCTAATCAAGCAACTGAAATCAAAGAGGTCTCGAGCGAGGTCGTGAAAGACAACTTGGCTTCTGACAATTCAAAAATTACAATGAAAAAGATCAATAGCAAAACAGAAATACCTGCAGCCATAATTAAGGAAGACAGTCGGACGGCCAAACCAGTTCCACTTTCTGGTGATCGTAGTGCCAAAACTGTGGGTCCTGATAATAAAAATAGCAACAATAATAATAAGCTAGCAGCACTACTCCCTCACAAGTACGACTGCATTATCCAAGAAGCAGATATGAACATAAACCAGTCAGAGCTTCACAGTCATCTGAGCTCTGGGATCCTCTTGAATCAAAAGAAACAGGCAAGTTCAAACTAAATTCTACCTGAGAATTTGAGGGTATTTATATAAAAAAAAAGAAAGAAAAAAAAATCTACCAGCTAGCTCGTTAAGTGAGTTTTGTAATTGGAAGTTTGGTACTAATTATTGTTCGTATCTGTGTTAACTTCTGAGCTGTTCAGAAGTACTGGATTGACGATACAGGTTGCAACTGCTTTATGTTGTTTCCAAGGAGTCTTGCCATAACTTGGGCTGAAGACAAGCGGTATTGGCACTGGCCTTCCGTAAAAGAATCATCAACAAGGTAAGACAAATTGTCAATGAGTTAATTAGGTTATATAGGAGTTTAGGCGGACAGTTCACAATCCAAACTAAATAATTTGTATTCTATAACTTGTCGTATTTATCTGAAATACTGGATTCAAAATACTAATACAGTTAGCTTTGGGAGTAAATTTCTTATCAAATACGAACTCTGAAACCTGTTCCATCAGATAAACTTCGGAACACTAATCCACCAGACCTAGCAGAACACAACAGTCAATAAACAAACATTAATGAGTTGTGTTCTAAGAAATTGGGTGACCTCTAGGAACTGCTCTTTATTGTAGTGATGCAGATGCTAAATGGTTTTAACTTGTAACTAATCTATCTAATTGCACCTAGTTCTGTTAACCTGCATGCAGTGATGAGATGGCAATTGAAGTAGCTGAGCTTTTGAATGTTTGTTGGCTGGAGGCAAATGGAAAATTAGACATATCAAAACTCACCCCAGGAGTAAAATATGATATTTTATTTGTAGTAATGGTGAAAAATTCAGCTTATGGATGGGAAGCACCGGTGAACCTTAGACTAGTACACCCAGACGGAAAGACACAACAACGCAAAGAAAATTTACAAGTCAAGCCAAAGTCACAGTGGATAGAACTTCATGTTGGTGAATTTCAAACACCACCACAACCTGATGATAAACAAGAAAAAGAAATTCAATTCTCTTTGTTTGAATACGAAGATGGGAACTGGAAACGGGGGCTTGTCATCAAAGGAGTCATTGTTCGGCCTAAGAAGTAAATAGGTTGGCAGACGGCGAAGACATGTTCTAGTAGCAATAACACTTTCACATGTAAAGGAATACTTTACATGAAAAGAGCTTAATTGGTGTAATCCAGTGCTTTGCAAGGAGTAATCCAATAAATAAGATCATGGAATGATTTGAACTACCTGTCAACTAAATATTTTGTAAAGGAGAAATCTGGTATAAGTTATTTCAAACAAAAAATAATAATAATAAAGGCGTGGGAGCGCAGATTGTTGCTAGACTCCCAGCCAACCCTGTATAATTACTCTTTGAGTTTTTCTAATAAAGGCCCGCTGAGGTGCTATTTCAATAATAATAATAATAATAATTTGCATGGAGTTATCAACTTATACAATATTATGAGATGATTTAAACTACCTAGTTGTATTAAAACAATAATAGAGAGTTCAGAAAGTTACATAGCGACAAATTTTGTAGTTTATTAAATAGTAAAATCAACTAAAATTATGTGTCTAGACTAATTATAAAAGAACTAAGAAATTGGAGCAGAGAAATCATAAATCAATCAGTAAGTAGTTAAAATTTGCATTATTCGAATTAATCACCCATGCATGAAATTTCAAACAAGAACATAAAAAGAATCCTAAAAAATAAAAAATTGATGAAGATTAATTGCAAAAGAATGGTCTTTCCCTATTTGGCCCTACGGGCTACGACTATAGAACTAGAGACCTAAGACTCAATTAAGTACATTAAACAATCATACCTTAGTCGGAAATACATTAATACAACATCTCATTTGTATTGATGCCAGTACTAGTTTAATATAAAAACTTATCTAACAAGAAGACTTCTTGATATCATATATTAACATATTCAGGCGTTTTAGGAAACCGAGCTGAATAATCATACGTTACAGATGTACATACCTTAGGAACAGCACGTATCAGAACAAGGCAGTCAGAATCAACGCTGATGTACGATAACCTATAACAATCAGCAATAGGTAAAATAATCAAACAGAATTACCTTCTTCACTACAATTTACTCTCTAGCTATCACATGATTTTCACATGCTGACTCATTGTCAAGTTAATGAATATAATGTTGCACACACACTAAAATAAAAACATTTGACTGCTCACACATCATCTCTACAGACTTGCTTCTAAACAGACAGAATAAATGATTAAAAAAAAAAGGTGTTTAAGCAATTTTAAAAAAAAAAAAACGACAAAGACAAAGACAAACAGTAACAGTAACAAAATTTGGTAACACATTTATTTCATTTCTGATATAAATTTGAAGACAAAAGCAGTATAAAGTTAGATAAGATATTGTTACACATATAACAAGAGAGAAACTAGTTACTGCATGAAATACCCTTCTTGTAGTACAGATGCTTAGGGAACTCTAACAGCGATATCCGGAAGCGTAGGAACAACAAGAGGAGCATTATTTCGGCAAATGATATTTGATTTGACCCGCTAAGCCTTTCTTCGTGTTGGCCGTGCCAATATTGTCGTTAGAATCATGCCATATCATCTCCATCTGGCAAGAGGGAACAGGAACCATCAAGAGCACATTCAAGTTTATTACTCTTACATTCTAGATTTCTAGTGATATGAATTGAAATATGGGAACAGTGGCATAAAAGTTGAGCAACAAAATAGCAGTCAACTGGTCTTTCTATAGTTTTTTACTTGGCTTCTTGATGGTCGGTGTTGGTCCTGTCTAAGGAGTAAGATTTATTTATTCATGCTGGAATGCACGATGGTAACAAAAAATATATAATCTGATCAAAATTTCTGATCTTCTGTATAAACTTACCTCACCAACAACCACCTTGTCACCTTCCTTGACCCCAAGTTTGATAAGAGACTTGTTGACACCACAAGCGTCTAAAACATGCTGGAACCTTCTCATGGATTCTGAGTACCTGAAAAAAAAACATAGCAGTTATAGACACACAAGAAACTAAGCACTGCATCACCTCAAAAGACATGGATGAGAAATAGATCTAAAGCCTAGTCCAAGAGTTTTTCTGAAGCAGTGGATGGATTTGCCGACAATACTAGAGAATAAAGCAGATAAACTAAATAATGCATAGTGATTGTGTATTTTAAAGCCTAAAGAGAGGCTGGGTAGTGCATACGTGCTAATTTGGGGGTACCACAAGCAGATGGAATGTATCCACTAGTTTATTAGTTATTTTAGTACAGAGCCTAGTGTGGGTCGATTGACCAGTGGCCCAACTTTAAGGAATTCTGTTTAATGAATCGAGATGTTATTGAATGTTTTGATTAGTATAGCGTTGTCCTAAACTTTAAAAATATTAGGAAGTTATACAAACCAAAATAAGTCAACAGGGTATAAGAAAATGGTACAGATGAAATAACTATCAGGACCCTGATGGGTTTCCTAAAATCAAACCAAATCTTAATCATTTTCGTTTTTCTTGAAAACACTATTGTTAGCAGGGCTTCCCAAAGTAAGAAAATGGTAAAAGAACACAAGATTAAATTGGAAATACTAGAGCAAAGGTGGAAAAATCGTAGCTGGAACAAGAAAAGGGGAGGGCCTCGTTCTGAGTATTCTGTTTATGAACATACTTAGACATTTGGGGAAACTATGAAGAATAAGGCTAAGCTTAGTATCAAACAATATTGCATGATATAAATGCGACCTTGAGAAGATTTTATTATGATTATTTAATAAATGTCTTAATCTGGCAGAAAGAGACAAAAAAAAGCATTTAACGGGCTATGGATATTAATAACAGAGTTCCATCATGCGAGTATTCAGTGGATTACTATTTGCCTATATAGAATATTGGTTCATGCTTGTTGAGGAATACTCCTCGGTTACTAGATCTGCACCACAACAAATCTAAATATTAAATGAGTCTCAGTTCATAAAACCAACTAACCCTTCTAAATTATATTTATTCAACTGACTTAAGCCACCTAACATAATATTAGTTTTTCAAGCACTGCACTTAAGTCCGTATGATCAGGGGCAATAGATGTTTCTGTTTCAGTTTGCTAACCCGAAATCTGGGGCCGTAGATGTTTCTGTTTCAGTTTGTTAACCCGAAATGAAAAGTCCAAATAGTGGCGAAGTATATAACATTTTATTTAGCATCGCACCACACCATGCAATAAGAAACGAAGACTCCAGACATTAACAAAAAGAGGAACTGGAAAAGAGATATCGTACTGCCAGTTTGTCATTTGAACAAAACGTTGTAGCCCTGCTCCAACCACATGCCAACTACCGCCATCTTGAGAGATTTCAAAGTCACTAATAGAAGCATTCCGTTGCTTCCGCACCCTTTCAGCAACATAATTCATATTTAATGGTTCTGCCCAACCTGAAAAGATATTAGAAGTGTCAAGTATCACAGTGCTACCAATGTAGGAGGACAAAACAACTAAGAATGTGATATCCTCGAGACTCGCACAAAAACGTTTTCTTTATCTTTAATGGATTAAAATGAGAAACATTGAAAACGAGGTACTTTGAGTGTCGCGAGAAAGATCTAATACATCAAACCCTTCTCTGTTTCGCTTCCAACCCCGACCCCCCTCTTAAGCACAGTTTATAGGAAATAGTGAAACAAATGGGCATATTGAAACAGCAATGCTAACCTTTAGGATCTTTGTTCACTTCCACTTTTTCCTGTAAAAGCTGATAAGCAGCTGTAACTACTTCATGAGTGCCGTGTCTGTTCGCTGCACTCATACAAAATGTTCGGAAACCACGAGCTTCAAGGTTGTCCTTAAACGAATTCCATCTCTCATATGCCTCTGGAAGATCCATTTTGTTATATGCAACTAAAAATGGCTTTGTGGAAAGCTCTGGATTGAACAGCTCCAACTCCAGACGAACTGCATCAAATTCGCACTCCGGCTGCTCTCCCGAGCCATCAACAACATGTATCTAAGCACAAAAAGATGGCAGATGAATTTAGAAACAAGGTGAAGGACAGAAAGTTTGCGAAAATCTTTGGCATCTTACACAGCACACAAATAGTTTTCTTTTCTTTGCTATTTCTTTTCTTTTCTCTTTTATACATATAAGCATGGAGAAATTAGAGCATACATAAGCACAAAGGGTATTTCCATCAAAAATAAAATAAAATAAAATAACACAATGAGTACTTGAACCTGTCAAACAGCAATAACAATGATGACTCCTTTTGTATGGTTCAACTTTGACTATATAGCTTGCACTTCATACGAGGAAAAATGAACAAAGAATGTTTCATATGTGTCTAGTTTCTATCCTCCTCTTGTTTATGAAGTCATTCATTTGGGTTCATTATACTATCCATGATTCTGATCTTCTCAACTAACAAAAAATTATTACAATTTTGCCTAACAATGTGGCATAACAACCGAATACAGGTCGGCTAAATAACAGGGACAAGGGAGAAAAGAAATGTAGTTTAGAATATGTTACTACAACATCTAATTAGCATACGAACTAGAAGAGCTGTTAGTCCTAGTTAAAGAACATGTTAGAGGTCAGGTTTCGAATTTTAAGTACAGCACTTCAGATAGACAAATACAACAAACTTAATCTGATATGCAAGAGGGTTTCATCAGCATTTCTAATGTGTCAGCCATGTCTTTTTAAGGCGTTTACGCATTAAAGCTGGATAGATTCTGAAATAAGATGGTATTTACCAGGACAGAACATCTCTCAGTGTGCCGTAGAAACTCATGACCTAAACCGAACCCTCGGTGTGCACCTTCAAGTAAACCAGGTAAATCTGCTACGACCATGGCGGCATCGTAATCAAAGGAAACCACACCCAAATTGGGAAGTAGAGTCGTGAACGGATAATTAGCTATTTGTGGCTGAGCAGCACTTATAACACTAAGCAGGGTGCTTTTTCCTGCATTTGGGGCTCCCACAATTCCAACATCAGCAACCAGCTTTAGCTCCAACTCCAACCACCTGATACACAAAACTATTAATCTCGAACCTACTAAGAATGTTGCGAGAAAGGCATACTATATCTCTTAGATTTATCAACCAAAAGCTACAAGTACAACTTCCACCACCAGTAACAAAAACTACAAATGTGACCGCTTTTGCACTTGGGTAATCACGGGTGGTCAGATTGTTCCAATTCAGATGTATACCAAATGGCATATGTTAATGCAATCTTTAAAGAAATAAAGCAGAACAACATTACAAGAATTCCTAATTATGTCTTGAACTATGTCTTGAACAAAAAGGTAAAGAAAACTCACATGTCAATACCTTCTTCTCCCTTCTCTGCTATCTTTGGTACCTTGTTGGTTCCGGATTTAAACGAAGCATTTCCTCTTCCACCCCTCCCCCCAGGTAACAATAAAGCTCTCTGGCCAGGATGCAATAACTCCAATAACACTTTTCCCTCTTCCCCACATTTACCAGTTGCTTCCCTAACGACAGTCCCAGGGGCAACCTTGACCACAATACTCTCCCCTTTAGCCCCAGCTTGTTTACTTCCTTGTCCATGAGATCCTCTTCCTGCTCTAAAATGAATATTCTTTCGAAATGGTAACAATGAATTCATTTCAGCATCAACTTCAACATAAACATTACCTCCTTTTCCTCCATCTCCACCTGATGGCCCTCCATATGGAACAAATTTCTCTCTTCTAAATGCAACAACTCCATTCCCTCCATCTCCTGCTTTGACATATATTTTCGCCCTATCGAAACATCTCATCACTGCTGGTACCCCTTTCTCCTTATAATCTTCTTCCTTCTCCTCTCCAAATTCATCAAAATCTGAAGATTCCTCCACATTGCTATTACCGAGTCCCACAAATTCATTTCCAACAACATAATCTTCTTCTTCTTGACTTGGAAATTCAAATTGTTCACTGTAATTATCAAACCCTATGTTTTCAACTTCAACAAACTCTTCCCCAACATCATCATCATCATTACTATCATCATTATCTAAAATTGAGTACTTATCTTTAAAATTCAAAGAAGATATTTTTTGAGTGAGTTCAGAAAGTTTAACTTCAGTGAAAGCTGATGAATCCAAAGATGGTAAAATGAAATCGTCTTTAGGAGGAAGTCTTGCGTAAGTTGTAGCTTCTAAACCATATTTACCTCCTCCTGCTAAACTTGGAACTGCTTCTTCTAAAGATTTGTTTTTTGTTTTCAATTTAGGGCTTGGGATATTGTTATTATTGTTTCTTCTTTTGCTTCTAGGGATTTGCTGCTGCTGCGGTCTCTTACTTCGCTGGTTTCGATCTTGAGAAGCAATGGCAGGTTGAAGAAAACGATGATGAGCAGCGAAACAAACGGATGTGGAAGTGGCCATTTTGTTAACTACAAAGTTTGGTGGTCTCAGTCTCATCCATTTCTTTAAGAACCAAAAGGTGGATTCGGGTGTGGCCCTCTTACGATGGGTACACAACTAGTGGAACTTGATCTCTTGACCCGACTCCCGTATGTCACTAAGGTTATGGTGTGAGCGTGGGCCGATATGCAAGGCCGGACTTGGGCCAAAATGGCCGAAGTTCTACTTTGGGCAGCACAAAAAGTGGGGCGGCGAAACCTGTTTTCCGTTTTTTTGTTTATTTGTTTATTTTTTATTTTAATTACGGAGTATTGTGGATACGTACGTGGTGAACTCCAGATATTAAACCTACTCGTAGAACCAAACCCATACCCTAATTCGTGAGATCGAAAGTAAAACCCTAATCTCCCATTTCCCTCTGCCTATTCTCCTTCGTTTTTACTGCACAAAGAAACGTCTGCTGCCTCTTTTCTTCTCCCTATTATTTTCTTCGTTTTTTTTTGGTTTTTACAACAACATCCAAACCTGTTTTTAGCTTTCTTCTTTATTTTCTTTTCAGGAACATGCGTAGAGAACAAAGGAAACGTCGGTCGGTCATATGATATGATTTGATTTATCTCTTTTTATTACCAGGTAAACTTGCAGATGTATACTCATCTTGAATCGTATTTGCTGAGTTATGGAATCAATTAATGAATCAACTTATATCCAGTGAGTCCTTATGTTAGTGGTATCCCCAATTTATTTGCTTAGATTTTATCGACCAATCTTCGAGTCTAGAGTTTGGTCTTCTATAACCATATCTCAATTGAGTTCGAACTGCAAAACCAAACCTAAGTTTGTTTGATTTGATGTTAAGATGTGGCTATTTTGATGAAAGTTAGGCCAAAAGCTTGAATTCTAAAGCTCCTGGCCCCCTACCAATAGAAATTGAGGATTTGAGAATTTTTCGGGATACGTACGTGGTGAACTCCAGATATTAAACCTACTCGCAGAACCAAACCCATACCCTAATTCGTGAGATCGAAAGTAAAACCCTAATCTCCCATTTCCCTCTGCCTATTCTCCTTCTTTTTTACTGCACAAAGAAACGTCTGCTGCCTCTTTTCTTCTCCCTATTATTTTCTTCGTTTTTTTTTGGTTTTTACAACAACATCCAAACCTGTTTTTAGCTTTCTTCTTTATTTTCTTTTCAGGAACATGCGTAGAGAACAAAGGAAACGTCGGTCGGTCATATGATATGATTTGATTTATCTCTTTTTATTACCAGGTAAACTTGCAGATGTATACTCATCTTGAATCGTATTTGCTGAGTTATGGAATCAATTAATGAATCAACTTATATCCAGTGAGTCCTTATGTTAGTGGTATCCCCAATTTATTTGCTTAGATTTTATCGACCAATCTTCGAGTCTAGAGTTTGGTCTTCTATAACCATATCTCAATTGAGTTCGAACTGCAAAACCAAACCTAAGTTTGTTTGATTTGATGTTAAGACGTGGCTATTTTGATGGAACATTTTTAAGAGCAAATCTCAGTTGGATTAGTAATGGAAAAAGATGAGTGACTTAAAAATAGTGGTAAACTCTAGATTAGCTCACCTTAGAAGTACAATCCAACTGTTGAATGCACGTTCAAAGCCTAATTGATGTCATCAGTTTATGATATATATAAAACATGTATTGATAAATGTACTGACTATTTTGTCATTTATTTTTTGCTTTACAGATTGGTGATAAATGTGCAAGAGATGTAAGAGTACTAGCAACAAGAGTATTCATACCAAATCTATATAAACGTTGCTTGATAAATGGGTAATGACTCAAAAAAAAATTGGAACATTTTTTATAGTGTTTATATAGTTGTGCGATTTATTTTCTTTTTCATTACTTCAGTCACCGCTTTAATTTCTATGTTTAGATTCTGCATCAGTCGGTATTTCTATTTGATCATGTTTCTTGAATGTGCCTGGTCAGAAAATTTGAAGGGTTGGAGAAAGGTCACAAGGCCTTTAATTTAGTTTTTTTTTTTTTTTTTTTTTTTTGCATGAATTATTGATTAATGGGTTCTTTGTATTCTTACATTCTTGCTCTTTCACTCAAAATTCTTATATGGCAATGGGTTAAGAAGTATATTCTTGCTCTTTCACTCAAAATTCTTATATGGCAATGGGTTGAGAAGTAAATTTTTGTTCTTTTACACAAAATTCTTAGATTACAATGGGTTTAGAAGAAGATATGATACAATCTCACATGGGTGATGCTCTATACAGTTTGTAGAAGAAGAATGGTTGTTAACCGGATTGGATTAGTTTATGTACATCTAATATACGCTGTTTTGAGAAGCATTGATATTAGATGTATAGATACCATCTCAATATCATAGTAATCAATTATCCATTTGTCCTGGGTTTTGTAGGTTTCTGTGCTGTGATACTATTATAATTTATGTGTTTCAAGGAAATTAGGGTCGTCTCTTAGACTGCTAAGCTTTATGTGGCTTTGACATGGTGTTTGAGTTCGTAAGTTCAGATCTCAGATTCTAAAATGTTATCAAATTCGTTATAACTTACATGGTCAGTATAGTTGGCATCAGAAAAATCCAATCACTTCTTATATAAGATAGGGGCAATTGTATGTGCATTTGGTCATTACAATGGCAAAATATCTCAGATTGATGGTAACCAAAATAGGAAATATAGATTAACTAAACAATAAGTTGTCCAATGTACATCTAAAGACAATAAGGAGATTGAATGGGTTATAGTGCCTTAAAGGTGTTATACGCATTTTTTTATAACCTGCTTTTTTTTAATGTTGACGCATTTGTTTCCATAAATCATATAAGTGAATTAATTGGACCCCTTAGTATGAAAATTGTTCATCTGATTAGGTCATTTAGTATCGTTTGGGGAGTTGATGAGGACGAAGTGTTGTGAATTCGTTTCTTCTTATATGCTACCTCAGTTGTTTCAATAAGTTGTGGTCGATGAAATTGATATAAGGAATATAGCATGCTTGATTAATAGGGAGGGAGCTGTATTTTTTGGGAAAGGAATGTTGGCAGCAGCTATGTTTGCGTCTCTTCAAGTGGACTCTATTCTAGCTGTATAGTTTTTGCCTGTTTTATCTTTTATGTTTACATTATCAAATATTGTCAGGAAACCTTGATTTTAACCTCTTACTTTCATATTCGATTCAAAAACTAACATACTAACATATTATTAACTTTAGGGCATTCGAGCTGTCATGGGTGCCAAGGGATGCTTTCTCATTATCAAGGTAGTGTAACAATTGAAAAATTACCCTGTAAGCGTTACGACATTCATGAATAAATTATAAATTTTCAAATTGTTAGTGACGATGATACAACTTTTCTGCATATTTAATTACTGATCTTTCTATCAAGTTTGATACGCTTTACCCAGTGACATTTCAGTAAAAGGTGCATATATAATGTTTTAGACCCTCGGTGTTATTGTTGTCATTTATTCACTGACAAAATTGTAATGGTGCTACATTGGTTGGGAGGTTGAGCAAGTAATTCCTTATGAATGGAGTGGATACGCTCGCTCAGTTCAATTTGGCGGAGGTAAATCAGATGGAAAATAAGCTTACTGTTAAAAATGGTACACATTTAAATTGGTACCATTAATTCTATAGTACTCTGTTGTTGGAACCATTTTGTTAACCTGTTTGTGTCTTCTCCGATAATATAGACTAGGAAATGTTCCAGAATGAATCTGTCTTCCATTGTGCAGTAAGGTTCAGGTTCTGGCCCAAGGAAGTGACAATTATCTGAAAGTCCTCAAAAGTGACAGTGATACGATAAATTCTATCATTGCACTATTTCGTAGACACTCTATAGATATCTATCATCCTACCTCTGTAAAAATTCATCGCAATTATGTGATAACTCGATTGACATTTGTTGTTTGTTTTGTAGGAAAGCGGGATTGGTATGCTAATGGCTGCGGCAACCGGAGATGATAAGTACTCATTTGGTTCAGGAGAAATGATTGGTGCTACATATTGTGTTGGTCTATGGTTGCGGCAAAGTAAGGCCATTTTTGTTGGCTTTCAATTTTTCCTCAACGCCCAAGGGCGCCTTATGTTAATACAATACAGGTTATGAGAGGAAATAAATAAGAAAGTAAGATGAATGTAATATTTAAATATCTTATAATTCGTATACGAACACCCAGTTGTATGGCTATTCGTTATGGTGTATTTTGTTAATATGCATCAGTGGTCTTATAGATACTATCCGACTCTCTTTTTTAAGGTTTTTTGACTATCCCATTATCTTTTGTAAGGTTTTTTCAATACATCATAATCCTTCTTATAGGTAAAGAGAAGGATGTATGTATGTCTTGGTAGGTTTGAGTGGACATATAAACCATCCTTTTTTGTACTCCTTTCAAAGAAATTTTAATTTGGAATGCTCATAAGGGACAAGTTCTTTCTTTGATTATGATTTCTTTCGCAATTCCTTTCTGTCATATGCAATTTATTGTGAATAAATTGATGATTCATTTCTCAGAAGGTGATATGGAGGTTTGTCCTTGGGAATCCATTGAAAAATCTTCATCTTTAAAAGGTCGACGAAAGACAAAGGGATGCCTTAATTTGTTGGGTTATATTTGAAATAAAATCAAAAACGGTGATGGGGTCGCATGAGTTTACAACTCTATAAACACAACATTAAACCATTATCATTACTTTGCTATTGTTTCCTTAAATTTGTTTTATTCTTTTTTTTTAGACTAGCAAAATTTTATGGTGATGAATGTTATATATAAAATGATTTTGTTCTGTTTAGATATAGGAGGTCGCAGAATTAGAGCCCGTGCAACGCACGGGCCCGACACCTAGTATTTTATTATTATTGGATAAAGAGTATTACATTAACTAGTTGGAAGCCTAACAAGCTAAGCTCCAACAATATACTACTATATTAATTGAAAAGTTGTTATGTTAGCCTACTAGCGAGCCTCATGGGTACCCTAGCCAAGGGAGTCGAAGCGAATGGGGGGCTAAAATTGTGTCACAAGGGGGTCAAACTAACTCTACCTTCCATGTTAATTTCTGCAATATTACGCCATTGGGGGTCGAACCTGGGACCTCCTAGAACGCATGAAACTTTGGGGAACGAGGATGACCAGATGAGCTAGGTACCCGTTTTTTTTTTTTTTTTTTTTTTTTAAGGTTGCATTGAATTAAATTACTGGAAACGCTTTACAAGTCGTGGGGTAGGTTCGTCCCACCGCGTCATCTGATACAATTGAATGTAAGAAAGCTGGACAAGTAAATCCCATAAGTATGTTGTTGAAATTCCTCCCAACTATTTTGCTACGGCATAGTTTGCTAATCTATCAGCTGCTTTGTTTGTTTCCATGTATTCATGTAGTATTCGTTTTTCGCTGATATTATTAAGGTGTTGCCTGATTTCGTCGGTCATTTTAGTGATGTACCACAGTGATTGTGTTGTTGTTGATATGATGAGTTGCACGAGGCCTAAAGAGTCTGTCTCAAACCATATTCTTGTCCAGTTGTTTGTTGTTTCCATTCTTGCTCCCAAGACAAATGCCCATGTTTCCGCTACTAGGGCCGAGGTTTGGTGCCTCAATTGCTAAGATGATTGTTTCCTGATGGTTCATGCTTATGATTCCTGCTCCTATCTTGCCTTTTGTTGTTGTATCCGAGTTTATTTTTATCCAGTTTAATTCTGGAGCTTTCCATCATAATCCTTGTCATTTGTTGTTGAGTCGAGTTGTTTGGTCGTTGAGCTTGTTGTTGGGCTGTTGAGTGATATTGATTTTGATTTTTTAGTTGTTTCTGCGCCCAAATGTATTCTCGCGTCATAACTTTTGCCAATTGATATATTTGTTGTGGTGTTTGGGTTGTTTTTTGGAATACCTTTGAATTTCTTCCCAACCATATGTGCCATAGTATGTAACAACACATGGTTGAATGCTCATTTTCAACATTTTATCGGATGAAGTCTTCAAGGTTGGTTGGTGCTGACCGTTGTTGCTGATACCTTCCCATGTTGTCGTTCCGTTGACGTCAGTGTTGCATATTTTCTCTCAATGTTCCTGTGTTGGTGGTGTGCAATGGGTTGGGTGGTCGTTGTTGTTGTTGTTGAAATGGATGTTGTGGGTATTGATTGACTGGATGTGGATACGGTTATTAGTGGTGGTGGGATTGGTGCGGAGGTATTGGGGGGGGGGGGGTGCGGAGAACTGTTGCAGTTGGGACATAGGTTGTTGGTGGTGATGTTCCTTTGGTGTAATGTCAGGAAGGTTGCTAGTGCTTCTTGACTGACTTTCTACAAGAAAAATCTGATTTTTGGTGGGCAGTTAAGCTGACAGATTTTGTTGATGTGGTTGTTTGGTGATGATGTTGGTTGTGGTGTGGTTGATTTTGGTGTGGGTTGGGGTTGTGTTGATGGTGGATTTTCGAAAAAGGTCAAAATCATAAAATCATGATACTGCATGTTTCAGACCTGGCTTCAGGAATGCATGTGACGATTCATATTTTACGATCCGTGAACCGTTTCATGATCCTTGATCGAGTTCCTCTCAGAGCCATGGTGAATATGATTCTCGAAAGGCCTCCCACTAGCTGAGAGTTCGATGCTGCGCATTTCATCATGACCTCTATGTAGAATAACATGATTGGGCGGTCCTCCTATATAATTGTTTGTTGAGAGGGCTTAACGCCTTCGGGACGTCGGCGATAATCGTTGTTCCCTGACTACATAGAGACTCCTCTCTACATATAAGAAAGATTGGGCGGTCCTCCTACATGATTGTTTGTTGAGAGGGCTTAACGCCTTCAGGACGTCGGTGATACTCGTTGTTCCCTGACTATGTAGAGAGACCGTGTATAGATTCAAAGGCTCTCCTACATAATTTTTTGTTGAGGGCGCTAAACGCCTTCAGGACGTTAACAACGCTGCACGATTGTTCCCTGACTATGCACCTTTCAGAACGAGTATGATGCTTCAACTATCTCATATCTCAATTCTACAATAGATTAATTCTACCGTGACATTCACCACTGAATTCCTAGAAAATAATCTATTATATCTCATTACTCTGTTCCATGAATCCCTACCGACTCCATGGATTAGTAATAGATAACCAATTCATCTCATTACCCCGTTCCCTGAATTCCCTGGCTGAATTCATGGATTAGTAATAGATGCACAATTCATAATTATTACTATGTTTCGTGAATCATTCTCTGCTGAATTTCATGAATTAGTAATAATTACTCAACAATTAGGCATCCGGACTATCACCGAGTTAGCCCCAATAAAATGGTGAAGTGTAATCAACAATGATGCACGAACGAGCACCCGAATGCGCAAATGAGCATTCGAAAATATGGACTAACGAGGAATCCTACACAAAACAGGAGAGATAAAATAATAATAAAAAAATAGAAAAGAGGCGCCTAGGGACCGGGCCCACCGGCCGGACGGCCATGCCGCCGTGGCCGGTCCCCACGCCTTTCCTTTTTATTTTTCTAACTAGGTATCACCCGGGACTTACGGCCCGGGCTCAACCTCTTATCTTCGTATTTTTGGTTTTATAGATTAATTGATGACAATCAAAGATACAATAATTGTATACTAAATTTTTTGTGTGCAACAATTTAATATACAATTGCCTACAAGGGTGATGGTGACATTAGCTATTAATTCTTAATTCACTTTAGAAAAATTCAATGAACCCAATCACAACTTGAAATCACGTATTTTCAACATGTTTGAGGTATTCATATACGCCAGTTGGTTGGATCTCAAATTAGAAAATTGATGGTGTTGATGGAGCTTTCGAGTACGCCGAGTGTTTAGGCTAATAATTATGTCCATTTATGTTATACCTGCAAACAAAGGGAGAATAAATTCAAGAAACATAAAAGAAATAATGTTGTAATATATTCACCACAAATTTGTATGTTGAACCGAAAAAATAGTATGATCATCATGTCAAGTCTCTCTTGGAGAACTGGTGACAAAAGTTACTTCATTATACCACATACCTCATCTTTTGTCTCTAAGATGTTGTTGAGAACCAATGAGGAATGATTGACGAAATAAGAAGTTAGTTTTTCATGGCTGCTGAAATTTTGACCGAAGAAATATATTAGTTTGATTCGAACGTCCAAACTAACTGCTTATCATAACTTTATATCTTATTTAGACCAACACATATGATAATCAAGGATATCAAAAACAAAAAAAGTCAACTACGTTAAACCATATAAATTAAAAGTCACTTGATATTACGTGCCCCTATATTCTGCTGGTGTAGGGATCATTATGTGTAAGATCTTAATATCAAAACAACAGATAATTCTTGAGAGTTTGATCCATACCTTCTTGACACCCAAAGGCTAAGGACTCTTGATCAATTGAAATTTGCAATAAAGAAACACAACATCAAATACACGAAGTGGTTGCTAAGAATGGAACTTACAGTTTAATTTTTCAAAGAAATAATGGTTTCTAAAGAATTCCATAAAAAATACCATTCTTGAAAATTTGAATGCAAAGCCTTTTTGTTCTCTAGTTCATCCATGCAGCATAAGAGTCACATTCATCACAAATCGAATCATGGCCATATATATTGAATATTTTTTGATATTAAATTCGTGTGTAGCAAGAGAACTATTATTCAACTATCTTCTTTGGGTCATGTAGCTTTTTATATGTGCAAGCTGTATCTATATCCAATTGTCAAAATGACATGATCACCATCACTTAATCTATAATATAGCTAAACAACTATAAAGGCACACCATATACCTCATAAAGCTTTCTTTTAAAATTTTCCCCAACCTCTCATGAAACATTAGAATGTCCATTTGTACCCTATGGATAATTTGAAATAATCATCCATAAGATAGATTTTTTCTTTAAGGAAAACAAATAGATGGCAATTTGATCTTGCATTGAAATTATGAAATGCATGTTTATAATCCATAGATTTACCTATCGAGATGATTTTAACAATTGGAAACTTGAAAGTCTTCTAAAAAAAACAACCATATCCCTCATTGATCAAAGTACCAAGAAATCGAATATAGGGTTATTGAGAGGGCCCTTTGGGGGAGCCTATTTTATCCATTGGATTTTAAACAATAATTTGTAGTATGACTAATTTCTTCAATCAACTCTCATGTCAAAGACCAAAAAGGAACATGTTATTATGTTAATGTTCATTTGAATAAGATTCAAAAATATAACCCTTTTCTCTTCTTTCTCTAAAGATAGAGATGGAGTAACAATACACCAAATATCAAATGTAAATCAAATTTGCTTTATTGAAACCCATTGATATCATGTAGTCTTGAGTTTGATCCTGAAGGAAAATTTGAATGGTTTTTGTTCCTCCACATTCATCACATCGCTTCTTTTGGGACGATAGCGTAATTGGATATATTTTCTTCTTTAAGGAAAACACATTAGAAGAAATGAGTTATGCCATAGATTTACCAACAGATTAAACCCATCCAAGAAATCGCTACTTTGGGGGAGTTAACTTTACCTATCTTTCTAAACGACATAAATTCAATCTTTCTAAACAACTTTATTAATGCCACTGGATTCTCAAGTAATAATGTGAATTAACACTGCTGGAACCTTAAAAAGCGGTAGTCCTTGAAAGCGGAAGAATGGCTTGTAAACCTTTACTATAAATACTTCCAAGTGCAAACTGAAGCAATATGTAACAACCAAACACTACCGTTGACAGAGCAAAATGAACACAGTCAAATAATCCATAAACAAACACGGCATCAACTTGATTCCTTTGCCGCTCACTTAGAGAACCCGGACTTGATTCTATAAACAATTGGAGGAATGGAAAGAGTATGGACTGGTGTCTCTACTCCCTAGGTCTCCTTAACAACATTTTGATCAATAGTATACATTATTTTTGCTTATTAAAGTGGTTAATGTAGAAGCCCTTTACTCGAAAGTTACATTATAATTGCATTGCATGCATCATGGTTTAGAATCCAAGCAAATTTTTCCTGCTTGTGGTATCTCTCTAGAAATTTAAGTTACTCCTTCCCATATATTTGTGCTCAGGTCAAGTACTCCAATATCAACTATTATGACAAAGATGGAATCTGTAAGGTTTTGAATGCACACTCTAGTTCTCAGGGTTTCACTTGTTGAAATATCTACCCTGCACGCTGCACCCATGAATATCATTGCTTTGAAAGACTACACAAATAATCATTTCTTTGAAAGACTTTACCGATCCTAATTCAGAATAAATCGAGTTTAATGTTGAGAATTCACAGTGATTTTTTTCTTTCTTCTGAAGCATAACATATTATACGTATTGAGAATTCAAAGACAATAGTCATAGAAACAACCTTTACTAATACTTGAAATTGATCCATTGAGCTTTCATAGATTGTAGACTTACATACCTGTATTCTAATAAGGTGCAGCCTATAGTTGGAGTATGCCATCCTTCTTCATTAACTTTTCGATATACATAAGTAAAAACGTATTCGGTTAAATTCAAAAGACAAATATCACCGTTAAATATCAGATCCTACCATGAATCCTAAGATTATACGTGAAGATTTTCCCCATGAAAAATAAACTAAACCATTGAAAACAACTTACAATTGATGAGGAGATTTAATCGAACTCAATCTTGGATTACATCAAAAAAATTCTTGTTTCTTACGCATGGTGAAAATAGAACACAACCATGAATGATCATACAAAACAACTTCTTCTGTCTAAAAGAATATCACAATCATGCAAAAGCAAAGATTTTCACACCCCGATTGTTTGATATAACGATCTCATGCAACTATATAAATACAATTGATTAGGTCTTCCTTGAAACACAATATTACATAGTATAAGTATTAGAGAACTTCATGATTAGAATTTAAAAATGAATAGATGAGAAGACAATTTGGCAAATTAGATAAAAATTCCATGCATAGTACCATACGGATCGCATTAGAGAACTTCATAGTATTATATAAAAAATCACCAATTCCATGCTTGTAACATTCACCTCATTTTTTGATGAGAAGACAACGTAAATTAGATAAACCAATGTTCAAATTCTCATACGAAAGAATTTGAACCCTAAATTTTATAGATGCATTATTCAATATCAATTTAGATTAAAGTGAAAATAATTTTCATGAATGATTGTGATGAAACAAAATAAACACCAAACTGATTTTATCAACTTTAAACCAAATTAGATAAAGACTGAAGACAATATCGTTGGTTCCTTCTTAATTTAGATTAAGGATCTGTTAATTTTAATTTTAATGCAAGTTTCACGAATAAAAAATGATCATAACAACTCAACGACGGTAACAAAAAATCAGAGCCTTGTTCTGGATATCAGAAGTAATTTAAAGTTATTTAAAAAAATTAGAAAAATAGATATTCAACAAACCTGATGAGATCTATCATGATTAGGACCTTTATCTTTATACTCCATTAAATACATTATATAAATTCATATGAAACACTTGTAACGCAGGCTTTAATCTTTTTAAAGAGAGAAAGAGAGGCAATGATGTAACCCGATTTAGAAATGAAGAGCTTTGCTATCAATTTAATTCTTTAATGAGAAGACAATCAAATTAGATAAAAAGAAGTAAACTTTCCTTTCATATTCAATTTTGCATTTTATTCATTTCTAAAACCACAAATGCATGTCCACTTATATAAAAAAATTATTAAATCATCAAAAAAGACAAAATCGTAAAGGAAAATTAGAGATAATACGTTCAAATTCTCAATCACACATGGAATTTGAAAATTGATAGTTGTGGAAAAATAAAGCATAATATTCAATATCAATTTTTTAAAATGAAACCATGAATGATCATGCAAATTGATAACGTCAAACAACTAATTTACGATAAAATCACCGTTTCAAGATTTGTGAGTAATAATCAGTTTGATATAACAGATTTAAAAAAGACAAGTATATTCACATCAACCAGAGATAAAGATCATAGTATAAGTAAAGTAAAAATCCTGGAGGAACTAAACAATGCTAAACAAATAAAAGCTACCTTCATAATTCTTACTAATGAATTGCGGAGAATACTAAACACTACATTATCATGGTATTATTTTGGATAAACAAATAAATTAAATTCTTCCCATTTCTTATCAAAATAAACACAAATAAGCATATGAGAATCATTTAGAAGTTAAATTGATACATCACAAAAATAAAGTTGTCACGAGAAGAAAATCAATGTTTCCCAAATTTTCTCATCTCAAACGCTCCTATTTCTCTAATAAGAATACTAATATATTAGTACATACCATATTATTCATCCATGGCCATGACCATGACCATGATCCAAATAAGAGAACAAAGATATAAACAGGGGATATAAAGGAAAAAAAAAGGAGAAAAGAAAAAACACTACTAACAAAATAGAGAATTATAAGAAAATGGCTATAAAACATGAATTGAAGAAAACATACGGAAAAAAAAAAATATCTCATCAAATATCTCATCTATTTCAAAGGATCCAAAGGGATGAAGGAAAAACACCTTTACAAAGTGAACCCAACTCCTTTCGTTTTTGAAACCAATACATCAACTTTTTTGAATTCTAGGCAACATCACTTTTTTAAATCATTTCTTTTAGCTTAACTTAAACTCAAAAAGGAATTTTCAAACACCACAATTCTATTTTAAGTCCTCGAGTTCTTAACTTTAACATATTAACCTTGACCAATAACCAATCCACAAAGTTGAAGATTTAATGCACCTACAACACTCAATATGTGGAGAGAGATTATGTTCCACATTGTTAACCGGAGCATCATTTGCAGTGAACACAATGAGAAGTTTTAATGGAGATAAACGCGGTGAAACATTACCTTCCATCTTTAATTGATGCCCCATCAAATTACTGCCAAATCAGGTATTAAGAAGATAATTCTTAATACCTGTAAACCCCAACTGAAGCGCTAATTTATGTTTGATTGAAACCTTAGTGGAAATCGAATTGAAATCCTAAAAGAACATCTTCAACGAAGAAATCAAAACCACAATCAACTTTCATAATACCTCAAACTAAAACGATCTTGTAAAATTCAATGCTATGAGAGAGTTGAAAATTACCAATACATAGATGAGTGGGGAGAATAAGATGGTACATCATCTGCCTAGATTAGGGATGAGAATATTAGGCTGAAGTGCAGAATAGATGAGAATAAATCTTAAAGGAAAAAATCTGTAAGGAATGGTGATTTAGGCTTTCAATGGAGATACGATACACAGAAACATGCTTTATGGTGCAAGATAGTGAGAGAGAAGTCTGAGGCTGGATGGAGTTGTGCCCATCTGTGGGAGTCGAACCCACAACCACATGGTGAAAACTATGTGCTCTTCCATTTGAGCTAAGACAGTGAATACAACCATATATTTATTCCTCCATATATATGTGACATTGTGAGACCTCATATCAGGGTGAAAGAATTTGTTATCTGGGTATAGTAAATGTACCTCTAACAAAATGCCATTTGCTGATACCGCACATAATGCTTTGGTTCACACTATCTAAGGACCATCCCGTTATCATTCTTGGCATATCTCATTCATTTGTATGCATCAAGTTTTGTGATGTAATATGTTTTCAGATAGTGTAATGAATGTTAACTGACCTTATACACACATTCCAAACAGAGAATCCACATTGGCGACCTCATCATAGTTGTTTACCAAAAATAAATATGACTAAGCAAGCAAACTCCTGTAACAACCATAAAACTTTCAAATGAGTAAACCAATCACATAACATTCCATATGGCTTAGAACCGTGTCTCCAACACTCAGAAACATACCAAGCGAGCAGAAACATTTCATTCGGAAACTCGGTGGCTTCAGTACACCATCTACATCTACTTGTAGCCCTTGGACCATTACTTCTTACTTTTAATTAACCTCAGATGAATGTAATGCATGATACTAACCTCTCTATCTCATAACGTGCATGTATACAACTACTTAATGCTTATAGTTAGACACAAGTCCAAAAACGCATTGACCCAAGTTTCTTTTTCATATAATCCTAAACTCACATACTCACCACCTAACTATAGACACGTAACCACTTCAGAAACCTCATTCAAGTCTGTTCAGGTATGGTTTCAACAGGGGTTGGAAGACACAATGATTAAATATTTTCCCTCTAATTAAATTTACAAAAGAGTAAGGTTAACCTCCGGAATACAATTATGAACAGTTTTACCAATATTTAGGTCTTCAATATGCATGCATTTGCTTTTGCCATCCACATTTCCATAGTCGGGGAGATCAATATTTACCGACAGCAGTAAAACCAAAATATTTCAATAGATAAATCCGATTTGAATGGGTCCTTAAGTTGTTCAAAAAGGTATCTATCATGAACGTGCAAAAAAAACTGAAATTTGGTCCATCTAGTTCATGGACATGAATTTCAGTACTGCAAAACATAATAGTATTGTAACTTAAAATTACATTACACCATATATGTATCGACTGTGCATAACATCATATTTATAACTTTACATAACACCATTTGGATGCATCAGATAAAATTAGGATTTTACGTTTTATACAGTGGAGGAAATGGACAACAGGACTTACCGAGTAGTTTATTGAGGATGATGAGACACCATTCCGAGTGAAGGGACAACATAAGGGCTATTCTGAAAGTGCAACACTGGTCGTCGTTCCTTACCATGCATCACCAAAATTACATGGATAGGAATGGCTAAATTTGCCAGAGGCTACAACACACACTTTTAGCGAGCATAGGAGACAATGACAAAAAAGAGCCAAATGAATTAAAATGTGAGACAAAATATTCAAACTTACTTTAGGCGAAAGTATGATCAAAGGTGAGACGTAACCTCTAATAACGCATAGATAGGACAAAATAAAGAGGAGAAAAGTAATGGGTGGTTAGGCCTAAGATGAGCTGCACATTATCGATTGAGGTTAAGGACAATCAATAACAACCGCAGCTTGGTCGAGAATTCAATAGATTGCGATGAAGAACATTGTTACCCCCTTGCATAAAATTTGGTACCAAATGTTTCAAACATTGGGCAATGGAGGAATTTTGGACTTAATAATCACCCAACAAACACAATACTTAATCATCACGGTAAAGGATTCACATGGAAGAAATGCAGAAGCAGTGGTACTGCATCAAAACAAAAAATGTTAAATTCTCAATCTCATTAGGAATTTAGGATGTAGACGGGATAGAGATGACACTGCATCAAAAATGTGTGGAGTTCAACTGCTTGCATAAAAATAAAAGAAAAAACTTAGAAATTCATTCGACTTATAACACCAACTGGAAATGGTTTGAGCAGATCAATAGAGAACAAAACGGACCAAATTAATTTGGTGCAAATCCAATCACACCGGCTCACGTACACTAACTTAAATGGCACTGTACATTCAAGATTTATTATTTTTTATAGTTTGACATTTGATTGTCCATCAATCAGAGTAATTGGATTCAGAAATTTACTCATACTGCACATACATTACCCAAATTATAATGAAACATACTAATACTTACTTTTGAAGGTATGTCAATTGCATATAAGATCACACACTATCCTCACCGGTGTCTGAAAACACTTTATGCCATGTGACCTTGTTGTTTTCCTATAATCCAGAATTTAAAAAAAAAAAACAATAAATTTTCCTAATTAAATTTGACTCGAAACCCTTTATGCCATGTGACCTTACTGTTTTCCTGTAATCCAAACCGGAAAAAATCAATAAATTTTCCTAATTAAATTTGACTGAACTATTACGGAAATTTTGTAAGTAGCCATTTTATGAACTTAGAGGGACATTATCTATTATCTACTTAAGAGGGATATTATTAGTTTTCATAAACTCAGAGTGATGAACTGCTGCAATATTTCCCAGTCATAGAAGATGGTTCCATCTCCTTCACAGGTCAAGGACGATGATTAACAAATTTCAAGTTTAGGGTACATTCCTATTAATTTCTTGATATTCAAATCATGATTATTAAGGAACCAAAGATATGTCAAATGGGGAAAGATAATGTTGCATCACATAAATTAAGTATAAGCAGGTCGATTTTGCAGAGATTACAGTTAGACAAATTAATGAAAGAATCTTAATGACATTCAAACAACCAAAATTTTGATAACGGGGTGGTAGGAAAATGCTAGGTTTACCGAGTCAATATCCCGACTATTTTCCCAACTGAGGGGGGAACCTTTTGCAATCTTAATGCTAGAATGGCTGTTCAAAGGCCATTAGATCCCTCTTGGGATTTATTGCGCTCAGTGTAGCATAGCTTGGTGTGAAATCAAATCTTTTCTCCAATCGTGAAATTATTCTTGCGATCCTTAAGCGTAAATTTCCACATTTTGAATATAGTAATTCCTAACTTTTGTAGTAGTCATATTCTGTCACAAATGAATAGATTTTGTTCTCAACCTAAGGGCAAACTGCACATGTATGTGGAAAATATATCTGCAAAGCAACATTTACAGAGTCCTAATGTCTTTTTTCTTACACCATCTTACAACCTTTTTTTTTTTTTTAAATGTCACATTGTTCATCCTTGGTTAAACTATCCCAATTAATACTATTAGGACACCACCAGTCTATTCAATGAAAAGAGAGAGTGAAAAAAAAAAACCAAACCACATGCATAACCTTGAATAAGCCTTCAGTAGAATTTGAACTACCCATTGTTTTAAATCTATCTTCTAATTACCGTAGCCACGGTAGCCATATGAAAAGCCAATCAGTAGCATGACAACACCGCGAATAATAATTCGAATTTTCTGTCCCTACAACACACAATGTAATCAATTAGTTAACTAAATTTTCAAAAATGATTCAAGATGTTAGGCTAATACGTTCGTTATGATTCCGAGTAATAGGGTTATGAAATGCAAAAGATACAACTGTGGGTTTCCCAAAGTTCAAAAAGAGTGGGATAGGAGAGCTAAGAATTCTAGAATTAATGAACAATCATGCCAATATACATTGTTTGGTCAGTTTAGTTTGCTTAAGAAATCTAAAGCTCTAAAACACCAAGTATTCTTCTTCTACAGCGGGACAATTACAACAACAGAAGCCCGATAAACTGGGAACTACAATCTTGGACAATAGGTGCTATATTATTAGTTTTTCACATATAGATTGTACTTTAAAAATATTACATCATGCTAAACGGTAAACGGTCATGGCACATTTATTTCTAAAATTTTGCATCTGTGTTTTCAAGAACAAAATGGGATCCTTGTTTTATCATATATAGATCATCAATTTATTACTCTTGGCTTTGCATTGATAGATTCTTTGGATAGAGAATAAGTAATAGCAGAGAGAGAAAAATATCAATTGCAGTCACTGAATCCATCTATAGAACATCACGCAATCTTCTCGGGAAGTAGAGCCAGGAAGTATAGCTCGCTCTGTTTCGATATGCATTATACAATTGGCCCCACAGAGTATTTGTGAACACAATGGGATGGTCAAATGAACTAAACAGAGCGTATACCTGTCTCTCAAAGAATAAGAATGATGGTAGTAGTCCCACTAACCTTTGTAGTCCTCTTACTCTGATTGAGCACAAAGGTACAATTTCAAGTCTTCCTGGCAATTCTTACATGCAGAAGTGTGAAAGGATGGCTTGTTCTTAGTTAGGAAATGGAATGCATAGTCTGGTCTCCAGTTATGTCTCTCTAGCTGATCTATTAGCCAGATTGTCTACACCGCACAATTCAATCCTTGGTGGTCTTATTCATGCCACCCATGATCATTTATCAGCTGCAATCGCCATGTGAGATTCTCCTTTTTTTTTTTAAGTTCAATATTCTTTACTAACATCAGCAAGGACCTAAAAAATTATACAAAACTATGAGATAGCTTAAACCCACAGAACCCCAGCAAATCTGAACAACATATTAGTAGAGACCGTCCTCACTACTAAGCTCACTGACCTCCTACATCTGTAAAAGAAATTCATTAAAGCCAAATTCTCCTAACTAAAAGCACTTCAATGTCTAAATCCAATGAAATATACCGATCAATTTTGTCTAAACCACTTGAACATAATCAAACCAAAACACAGCTAATAACAAAACTATGAATAACAAAATTGGAAGGAGCCTTTTATCATTGATAATCAAATTATTGTTCCTCACAATCTTAGGTTGGATGGTTTTAGGCTATCTCGTAGTTTTAAATGATTTTAATCAAACACTCGACATCACAGACATAATCAAAACCAAACTGTATACAATCAATGAATCAATTCACCATGAGAAACCCATACATCAACAACACCGTTCTCAAAATTGAGTTCTGCCAGAGCCAATGTCTCCCTCCATTAGTCAATTTAAAAACTTTCCCTTCCTCAGCATCTAATAATCAAAAACCCTAATCAGACTCAAAAAAATACTAAACAAAACCCCTAGTCAAAAGGCTCAAAACTTGTCCAAAATTTTAAAAAAAAAACGATTAATCAAAAACCCTAATCAAACACGAAAATTTTCTCAAAAAAATAAATAAATACAGAATTGAGATACATACCACTTCAGGACGTGATATTTCGGTTTGGAATCGAGACAGAAGACCAAATTTGCAAAAGCATTAAGATGATGAAGCAAGGTTTCAATGATTTCTTCAACAATTTTTCAACGATTTCTTTGCTGTGAGTAATCTAAAAGAAAAGAAGAATGTCACAATAAAGTGAAAACCTGAAGATTTACAGATGAAGCTAGCTATTGTAAATAAAAAAAAAATCACAGACAAACAGCGGTGAGAGGAAGAAAAAAGTGTTTGGGAAGGCGGTTCCATAAAAGGCATTCCCCGTAACAAAGTGTGGGCTTGGTTTCGTGAATATGGGTAATGTGGAGATACTTACTTATGAACTCTACCACTCAACAATTAATTCATAAAAATAAATAAATAAATTATGAAGTGATTGCACTTGACAATCATTGAGCATTATAGTTGCAGGGCTTTGCGGTGTACTATATGCCTGTGCCCATGTAATTAATGTGACACCTTAGTTGTTCGCTACTTGGAGGTAATCAACCCACCAACATTCCATTTCCTTACATTTGCCAAATGCTGACACTGAACCATCTTTTTTCATCCCACATGGCGGCTTCATCCTTCTCATCTCCGTCTAACACATGCTCCACCTTATACTCTTTAGCAAAGTGAATTTTAATTGGAAGTCGGCCACACGGAAACAAACAATGCAGAGCTTTACCTAATCTAATATCATTTATATTAAGACTGGAGAGGAAAAAAATCAATTTATTACCTCTGCATTGGTTGTTTCTCCATAGTAAAGGCATTGAATGTTATCTGGAGGTCAATCGCTGGACCTAAGATTGGTTCAAATGCAAGCCTTGGCTTTGGTGTTGTCTCGCATTGTGAACTTCATAATAAGTCGAATAATAGACAGTTAAAACCACGAAGATATCTCAAACTTTTTTTACTTTTCCACCATGTGAAGGTCGGATGTTGTTTAATATTCAACTTCAAAGTGCAACACGCGGCAGAATTTTGTTCCTTTTATATGCTAGTACATTAGTATGGATAAATATGTAGATACCAAACTGGAATGTAATTAAAGTTACAACTGCATTACCTGGGACCTCCAACTTCTATTACAAATTTGGTACACCAATGGTCATCGCCCACAACTTTCTTACTACAGTTGCTGCAATACATGGTAATATCTGTTGTGACCAACGATTTTGGTAGGGGTTGCCTCGCACAGTGATATTTTGGTAGGGGTAGCCTTGCATAATATTTCCCTATTTACACAGACAGAACACGGCAACACAGACAAAATAATCAGCTCGATACACAAAAATCATTCAACAAAAGCTGGATGTAACAGCACCGACTTGCAACATTACCTGGTACCTGAACTTTCCCTTGTTGGGTTGGGACCTGGGATTGCAGTCGGTAATTCGACAGCATCCGCAATCACATGTTACTGGGATTGAATGTAACATTATAAAAGCGAAAATTAAGATGGTATAAATCACGCCTCTCTGATTTCTAGTATTGCGGGTGAATCAAGGTAGTATATATTTATAGTAGTTGGCAATGATAATGTGAACTTCCAAGCAAAAGCAGTTGTTACCTACTTATTTAATAAGGTCGTTATACAATCATGTAACCAATAAAATCGCATGTTAATCATGGAGAAACATTTTGGATCTTCTTTCTGCCAGCCAACCCCGCTGGTGTCTAATTGGCCTAGATTCACCCTTTAATTAAGCTTATTCCTACCTATAATGTAAGTTAGTATCTATGTATCCAATGAATATTCATAGCAGTCAAACTTTTAACTGCATCAGCTGCCCAAAAGGTCTAGGTATACGAAAATACTCAGCTTAACAATTAAGGTGTCGTTCACTATCTTTTGAATACCGGGTATGATTGTAATAGCACCAACGTAGGGGAAGGTAAAAGGCTGCAGCAAAGAGTAGCAAAATATTGAGTGTCTGACCTGATTGAGAACAACTGTATACTTAATCCAGATATACCCGCAAGGTAAACTAATATATGTAGACTAACAATGTATCTAAGATCAAAAGCTAAGAACATTTCATATTTGTTTCCTCATAGAACCAAGATCTAAAACTAATTCCATAGTTGTTTCATGGCGATCGTATCTCTATCAAAAGGTCAGTATATTCAACATCCATCTCAGCAAAGGAGGTTCGGTATACCTTTGATGCCTGGGATGACGGAGATCACAACGAAGAACAAAAGATCATTAATCAAATTTGGTAATTTGGTCTGTATTATAAACGCTCTTGTGAAACTAACAAATTTTTTTATAGAAATTGTAAGTAAAAAGGATAAAGAAGCGTGACAAGGATAATGAAAATGCGCATACACATACCTTTACGAATGCTTTCAGAGACTTTTCTCTTGATCCTCACTAACTAATCCATCACGGAAACTATTTTATCAACTTCTTCATCAGATAAAAGAAGAAGAGAACAAAATGACACCTTGGTTGCGACGGATATAAATATAGCACAGCTAATAACCAAAGATGGTCGTAGTTGTACTCAAAATCTCCAATCGAGATTTTGTTTCCGATCAACCACTTATCAATTTGTAGCTTTTCTTCTCTTTCAGCTTCTGTTTTTATTTGGAAAAATTAAGGGCCGCATTGTTTTGGTCGAATAACAAAATCTCAACATTCTTAATTAAGAAACAAAATGGATTTTCGGATTTATCTCTGAAATTGGGGAATACAATAGGTAGAAGGGATGAATACCTTTTAGCAATATTCGACTCCAACTGAATTACAACTCACCACTGAAACCACATAAGCAAACCGAGTATTCGTGAGTCAACAACAAAAACAACAACCATGTAAGAAGATATCAATTTTTTGATGAAACAAACAGGTTTTGAGAATAGAGTAGGGTCATGAAGTGAATCAGATTAGAAAAAAAAAGAGAGAAGCAAACAGAAACTATGACGATAAAATATAGGGTTTATATATGGCTATGCAACACAATTCATAATATAGTAAATTAGGTTTCAGTTGCAACCACTTCTTTTCTATGAAATAGAGCAGGGTCTCATTCATTATTTCTTTCTCTCCGATAATACATCAAAAAGCAAATAATTAATAGCGATCATAGATTCAATCGTACAGTAATTACAGCAAGAGAAGCAATACTATGGGAGAAAACCAAAACTCTAACCCTAGATTTTTTTATACCCGTTTTTCTCGATCAAATTCGATTTGAAATCATAAATTGAAGGAAGAGATTGATTGATTTTATATACCTGTTTCTGCGAGATAAGAAAAGTTCCTGGAGATCCAGAGAGAAAAAAATAAGGGAAAGTTTGATAAGAAATTTGTTTTTTATCAATGAGAATATTAGGAGGGGCCAATCTTTCCTGACTGTCGAAATCAACCACCTATCATTCCCAGCCGTTAAAGTCAAACGAAATCGGGACAATAATGACCGCGAGATGACCCTTTTCGGCTGATCATGTCCGTTCTATGACTTTTTGATCTCAAAGTCAAATACCACCTTTTTTTATAACAGTGATTTTATTTATTTTCATGAACTCATGAAACTCCTTCATTGAAGCAACTTTCCTTGTTTGATCAAAACTCACGGTTTCTCCATATTTTCACGGTTTCATGAAAAATAATAAAATTAGGAAAGGTGTTGCGGGACCGGGCTACCTATCCGGCAGGCCATGCCCTATTATTATTTCCCTTATCTCATGAAACTCCTCCGTTTGAGCAAAAATCATGGTTTCTTCATATTTTCTCAAATATTGCTCAAACCATGAAAAAGCCAAAAAGTCAAATGGTCACACGGCTGACTAGGCTACTCACGCCAAATGTTAAAGTATTATTATTTTAATATTCTCAAAATATTGATCAAACGAGCAAAGTTCTACTTGCTCATTCGAGCAAAATCAAGAATTTCAGTCAAAGATCGAACTATTCTGAAAATCCAAAATATTGCTCAAACGCAAATCTGAAAATACCAAAACTCTCAGTACTGAGACACTGACGTTATTGTGACACGGGCATGCTTCGTTGACCGACCAAGGCCGTCCCTAAGGCTTGCAAGGAGCCGGTCCCACACATTCTTATAATTTTGACCTAATTTGCTCAATTGCTCATATTGGGTCCAAACTCTTTCCAACAACTTGGAATTTGCTCAAACGACCATCATCTGGTCCCACGACCACCAAGGACCGGTTTCATGCCCTCTTGGTCGGTCCCTCACTTCTCCATAAATTAGGTTTTATTACCTAATGCTCAGACGGGCACTATTTTAATAAATGATGAAACCGACATTTTATCATCATTCTTTCACCAACCGGTCAACTAAGGACTCTGGTGCACGCTCACTCGAGCACTTGGGAACCACATGGTCGTCCGTCATCCCATGTGGTCGGTCCCTCCCTCACTCATGACCTATTTTCAGCAATTCATCAATTGACGAACAATTGATCAAAAATTAGGGTTTCGAACAAACGCTCCAAAAATCATCATTCCGAGCAAGTTCAAACACTAATAAATTTATCTTGATCCAGTAATCAACATTCAGATTAATTACATAATATTTGGTAGGCTACCAATATTTTAATTAATATTTTATTGGGTCACGTTACCAATAATTCGTCGAATTGAGCAATACTTGCTCAGTTGCTCGAATATTGATCCAACTATCAATATTCAGTAATTTATGCAATACTTGCTCAGTTTCTCGAATATTGATCCATCAATCAATATTCATTAATTTATTAATATTCAGTAATTCATCGAATTGAGCAATACTTACTCAGTTGCTCGAATATTGATCCAACTATCAATATTCAATAATTCGTCTAATCGGGCAATACTTGCTCAGTTGCTCGAATTTACAACATTTGCTTAGACGATCAATATCAACATAAGAACTGTACGCCTGATATGTTCAATCCATGAATCACTGAGCATTCATCACTCATGCTCAATTTAACAAAACTTAGACTCACTGTCTAATAAGTCAACGACCGACTAATCAAATTCATGTATGTTTTGCAGACTCCACGTTCGTAAGACATCAATCACGTCACATGGGGGATATTACTTAGGGTTTTGGTCTAGCGACCTACGGCACGTGTGTTCATCCACGATGAGAAATGTGAGTAAGTCGCGCAAACGGTTGAAGGAGTTAGCAAAGTAGTGTGTGGACGGTTAACCAAGTTTCTGCACGACATGGAACTGGTTTTACCACGATCTCCCACTTTCCCACTCTTTCACTCATGAAACCGTCATACTTACTGGGATCAATGTGTTCCTATTCTGACAATATAAATAAGCTCAATCGATGACTGAAAACAACATTCGTTTTACACGAAAACAATCGTCCACACACCAGTTCTCTCGATCAAACTTATTTACACATATTTGCAGAAACCTTCAACACATCCACAATCCTTGATCATCATTGATCATACAATTCTCAGCTTCTCTCCTATATATCAACACATCTCCCTCTTTGTGACCGAATTGACTCTGGAAAGGCCATTGACTTGGTTTAAGACGGAGTCCTACAGATTAATCTCTCGAACTTAAAGCACTCCCGTGCAGTGCATTTATGTGAGGTTAAGCAGTTTTCTCGGTTGAGGAGTCTCTCATGAACCGTCGTCTCTCCACTTTCCCAAGAAACCAGCAAATTGTTTTTCCTCATCTACAAGTTGGTATGATGTTGTTTGGTATCTGGTGTTTCGGTGAGAATGGTGTATCCTGATTTTGTTTAGTATTTCCCATTCTTGGTGTATGGCCAGATGAATTGGTCTGGGGTAGGTGGTGTGGGGATATGGATGCTTTGGATTTGTTGTGTAATTTGTAATGGAAAATGTTGGGTGAATAGTTGCCAATACCAGCTTTGGTTTTGGGGGTTCATGAGGGAGTTCACCAGGTTTGTGCCTATGTCTGTTTGGTGTTATGTTTGTGAATAGGGTGGTATCCAGTTGGTATCAATGATACTTGATTTCCTGTCACCAATACGAATAGTAATTTTGTTTGTAATGAGATGGGATATACTTACAAGATTTTTCCAGAAGGAGCTTGCAGTCGGTGGTGGTGGTTGGATACGTGGTGTTAGAGCACTGCTCGGTCGAACTCACAAGCATTGATATCTCAAGCTTGTTGTCAAGTTTATTTGTCAAAACTATAAGTCTTGATTTCCAGTCTACTAATAGCTAAGTCTCGGATTAGGATAGAAAGTGTAGTTGAGCATTAGACTTCACGGCGTTTATTGATTGAAGACGAAGAACTACTAAAGGGAGCTTGTGGAACTTCATCAACAAAAGGTATGTGGAGACTTGAACTCATCTATCACTCAAAATTCTATCTACTTTATCTGCTATTTGAGACAAAAGTCGTATAGCTATATAGACTTCAATTATACACATTTGATATTTGAAGTTGAGTTTAACTCGCTTACATATTTCTCGAAATATGTGTTGGTAAGCTTTCTCTTTAACCAAATTCATCTTATATTCTTGACGAAAGTCAAAAGATGATCATGTGAAAATCGCCTGGTAACATCTTACATGATTTGTGTGAGACAATCATTTGATGTAGACTCGGAATGTTTCGTACTGATCATTCGATCACTTGAAAATTGCTTTGAAGCTAATAATTTGTGCGAGACAGCTATTGTCATCTTCCGAGAATGTTTCAATGATTGAAATGAGAATTTAGAACAAATAACCATGATTGGATATAACACAATATGCGTACTTGTATGCTAACTGTTGCAAGTTTGTAGATGGTGGATTTTCGACAAAGGCTAAAATCGTAAACCCATACTTATATGTAATCCTGATCCATCAATCATACGAGTATTGAGGCTCATGTCTCTTACCGAAAGCATGAAGGCTCATGCCATAAGAATATCTGACTGAGAATACTATCTCTCAGAGTATATGTAGACATGTAGTCTCCCAGCTGAGGAAACGGCATGTCTCATGAATACTGAGCAATTTCAGCATTTACTTCTATATAGGATCGAAAGATTAGACGGCTCCTAGACAGCATGCCTGCTAGTGTAGAGCAATAACGTCTTCAGGATGTAACAATGTTTTCCCTGACTATATGAAAGAAAATATGACGCTTCAACAAGCTCATATCACTCAATTTCTGAATAATTAATGCTCCTATACGATCGTACAAGTATAGAGACATTATATAATTATTCTCAGAACCAATAGATTCATTAACTAAATCCCTGGAAAATATTCAATATTTTCATAATATTTCATTACTTCAATTTATGGTTCTTCCCAGCAGAATTCCATTGGCTTTTTGGCTTGCAAGAAGCCGGTCTCATGTATTCTCATGATTTGACCTAATTTGCACAATTGCACGTATTAGGTCCAAAACTCTTCCAAACAACTTGGAACTTCATAAGACGATCAATATTTGATCTCGTGACTGCCCAGGGCCGGTTCGATTATCCCTTGGTCGGTCCCTCACACCTTCATAATTAATTAGGTTTTATCACCTGAGGTTCAGACGAGCATTATTTTAATGAATGATTAAACCAGCATTTAATCATCCTTTCATCAAATCAACCGGTCTTCAGGAGACCTTGATATTTGCTCACGTGAGCATCTGGGCGCTACATGGTTATCCATAATCCCATGTAGCCGGTCCATCCTTCATTCCATGGTTAATTTTCAATAAATCATCAATTGATCAAATTAGGGTTTTGAGTCCAAGGTTCATAATTCCATATTCAAACACTAATAATTTTACATTGATCCCGTGATCAACATTTTATTTATCATATTCGGTTCAATTGCCAGTATTCTGATTTAATATTCTATTTGGTCATGCTACCATAATTCATCAAACGAGCAATATTTGCTCAGATGAGCAATACCTGCTCAAATCAAAGAATATTGGTTCAACTATCAATATTCAACAATTCATCGAATGAGCAATATCTCACGTTAACTTATTCACACATCATATCTCTGTCTCAACAGACATGTTCAATTCATGAGTCTCAGAATATTTCAAAACCACGTTCGACTCAACAGTACAAGGACTCATCGTCCTATGAAGTCAACAACTGACTAAATACACGTATGCCTTGCAGACTCCATAATCACACGAGATCAATCGTGTTACATAGGGGGATATTAACTAGGGTTTTGGTCTGGCGGTCTACGACACGTGTGTTCATACACACGATGAGAATGTGAGCAAGTCGTGCAATTAGTTTAAGGAGTTAACAAAGTAGTGGATGGAAAATCAACCAAGTCTACGCACGTTGAGCAACTGGTTTTAACGCGATTTCCACTTCCCCATTCTTTGATCCCATCAACTGTCACACTTCATGAGATCGTGGTATTTTCAATTCTAGCAATATAAATAAATCTCTGAATCATGATTGAAACAAGGACAATCTCACGTCAAACAGACAACACGAGATTAACAATCCAACTCTCAACATAGCAAATTCAATTGTTCAGAATTTATCTTATTTTCAGAATACACAACACACCTACAGTCTTCGATCACCATTGATCTCACACATTTCTCATCTTCCCTCCTACAAATCGACCCATCCTCTCTTGAGACCGAATTTACTCTTTTAACGGCCATTGTCTTGGTTTAGGCCGGAGTACTACAAATTGATCTCTCGAATTCAAAGCATTCCCTTCTTGCAGTGCATCTGTGTGAGGTTAAACATTTCGCTCGGTTCAGGGAGTCTCCTACGCACGGTCATCTCCCCAATTCCGTAAAAACCAGCAAATTGTTTTGCCCCATCTACAGATTGGCGACCACAGTGGGAGATCATTCTCTCGGTTGCAATCTCAATTCTCACAAAGATGGTCGGTCTTAGGTCTGCCAATCCGGGTTCAAAACCCGATCCTAATTTCGCAAGCTCTAGTGGTACCGCTAACGCCACTCCTCCAAGCACCGATGCTCCAGTGATCACCCCTGCAAGTGACCGCACTGGCGCCATCAACAATCCACTCTTCGGTTGATCTCCTGAAGAAACCAGAGGAAATCAGCCTACCATAGTTGATATCATGAAGGTTCAGACTGACGTAGATGCAACACATAAAGAGTTGTGTGCTTATCTCAAAACTCTCACAGACAAGCTTACGTCTGAACGAACTTAGCCTCAACGGAAAAGCTAAAGAAACATCTTTAACTGTTGATCCTGAAATCTCTCCAATCCATGTTGTACATGATGACGAATTCCGCAAAGCTGCAGATGACTCTCCAGCAATGGAACCTGCAAGTTTCATCACTCGTGAAGACCTGGAGAACCTTTTGAGGATCGAGGAAAATATAAGGCATCATCTGTCCATCTT
Source organism: Papaver armeniacum (assembly GCA_023531295.1). Classification (NCBI taxonomy): domain Eukaryota; kingdom Viridiplantae; phylum Streptophyta; class Magnoliopsida; order Ranunculales; family Papaveraceae; genus Papaver; species Papaver armeniacum. The sequence goes on along the minus strand of JAJJWW010001212.1, from coordinate 7,382 downwards.
CTCCAACCTTCATATCCTGCTTCCATACATAGGATTCCTCTTCCAAAGGTTATACCGATCCAACATTCATTCTTTATGATGGAACATGCAATACTCAAAAATATGTTTCTCGGTTTCTGGAATTATTGGGCGAACACGAGCACAACATGTCGTCTGTCTGAAGGAATTTTCAAAGTCTCTGACAGGCAGATCATACACCTAGTACAACAACATGAAGTATCACCGATTGGAGAGAGATGAATAATGCTTTCTACAGAAAATACTTCTTCGTGTAAGGGAAAATCACTCTCTCTGATCTAGGAAGGATGTTTCAAAGGAGCAGCGAACATCCTGATGATTATGTGAAATGGTTCACAGTTCAAGCCTTGGACTGCCACGACCCAAACGTCACATAGCAGCAACTTGTAGATTTATGCATCAATGGAATGATTCCAGTCTACAGAACCCTATTAGAAAATCTCAGGTTTTATACCTTCTCAGAACTTCACGATGCGGCCAAGAGATCATCAACTACTGCACCTGCTTTATTGGAAAGGGCTAAGACTACAAAATATGAAGAACCACGAGAGACTCGAGGTAGCAGACATTTAATCAACAAATAATACAACCTCCAACCTTCCACAAATGTTGTTACGGAAGGGAACAAACGAAAGTCTGAGCCACCGCACAAGCATGCTTCCTCAACTCATGCAAAGACACAAAGGAAGGATAATGCACAAACTCCTGCTCAACACACAGAAGCTGATCCAGAGACACCTGATTTAACCTGCTCCATTTAGGAAGTTATTGAGATGCTAGACGCCTAGGTTCAAGATGGCGCAATCAAACTGCCTTATGTCAAGAAAGAGCCAACTGAAGAGGCCATGGAAAATCCTCGCTACCGTCGCTTCCATAGGTTCGTACCCCATAATTGATTGCAGAACTTTGAAGCGCATATTTAAAGAAAAGGTCGAGTCAGGAGAGCTCAACTTGGGGACTGAAGGAGTGCACAGAGATCCTCTCCCAGTTAGAACCTTCACTCTTTCTGAACCGCCTGTCAAAGAAGCAGTTCAATCTTTAATCGAACACGTCTGTGAATTGTTGTACTTATCAAAGGCTCAAAAGGGAGACATGTCCGCTTCACTGAATCACATCGTGTCAGGAAAGCGTTTATTGATTCAAGAAGCATTGTCTGAGCCTCCCTCAACGACATACAAAGAAATGTACGACTGGGGACTTCTCACCACAGTCTATTTCAAGGGAAACGAGTTCAAACGAGCATTGATTGATGTCGGCACCGTTGTCAATGCTATCCCTCTGAAAACTCTCAGAGCTGCTGGTATCACACGACAAGAAGCCATTCATGCTCTAGTAACAATCACAGATCATGAAGGAATACCTAGAGACGCTTATGGCCACATCACTCTCAAGGTGAACATAAACTAAGCCTGGACAAAAACAAAATTTTACATAATCCGAGAAGATCCAGGATATAATATGATTCTTGGACGGACATGGATTCACACTGGAAAGGTAACACCAACACCTTCAATTGCACATTTCTTTGTTGAAGAAACCTCTGATTCGGAAGAAGAAAAAGAAGATACTTCCCCATTCGAGTATTTGAAGGAGGTCAAAGCCCTGACATAGCTAACACAAAAGCCTGAAGAAGATGCAAATGCTTTCATCAAAAGGTTTCGTACTCAAGCAAGTCTTATTCCTCCTCATGTGTCCATATCATCAATTTCTGAATATGCTTATTTGGTTGGAGGGCTCTACTCCACCAACAACTTAGCAATTACAAAATGATATGAATGGATGACCTCGCCTCAGCAATATTTCACCAAATGGTTAAGTTCAAGGCTTCTTCAAATCGAGCATACCATCAAAAGTTTATTGTTGAATATATAGCCAAGCATGACAAACAATATATCAAATACTCTCCTATGCATGAGTGTCCATACATACCACATCACAAGAACGCTCCTCAAATATTTCAGGCTCCTCCGAAAGCGCAAAGAAAGGATAACCAATCCTAAAATGCACAAACCCCGACCTAGCATCAACAAGCATGGAAATGATCAGACAGACTCAAACTTCTCTTTTCTCATGAAGGAGGGATCGAGTTACTAGAATTTTGGGTTCAAGATGGTGCAATCAAATTGTCGTTCATCAGGAGAGAGCCAGCTGAAGAAGAAATAAAGAATCCCAGGTTGATCCAGCTTCAACTGGGGACTGAAGGAGTACACAAGAATCTTCTCCCAATCAGAGCCTTTACACTCACTGAACAACCAATCAAAGAGGCAGTTCAATCCTTGGTTGAACATGAATTGCTCTATCTGTCGAAGGCACAAAGGAGAGACATGTTCACAACATGAAGCACATTGTGTCAAGAAGTCCATTCCGGAAATACTCCTTGAGCCTCCGGCCCATGAGACCAAGAGATGTACGACTGGGACTGCGTTTACTACATCCAATCTCAGAAGAGACAAATTTGGAAGAACGTTGATCGATGCTGGCACCGCCATCAACAACATCTCACTGAAAACCATCAGATCCACAAGCATCACTCGACAAGAAGTTACTCATGCTCCCATCTTAATCAGGGACCTTGAAGGAGCGCTCGGAAATACTTATAGTTACATCACTATCAAAGTGAACATAAGTTCAAACTGGATAGAAACCAAGTTTCACATAATCAGGAAGATCATGACATGTCCTTCAGACGAGCGTGGATCCATGCTGAAAATATGGGTACTTACAAAGCGCCTTTGGTTACACATCTCTCCAACGAAGAAAGTTCTCGATCCAGAAGATTTGACGGACATTCTGTCATCAGAGTACTTGGAGTAACTTCAAACTTTGTCGAGGTTGAAGCAAGAACAAAAGATGCATAGACATTCATCAAGAGGTTCCGCACTCAGGCAAGTCTCATTCCATGTCTATGTCATTTATTCCTCACATGCTATCCTAGCATGGGGACTCAATTCTGCTAGCAACTCTGTAAGACGTTATGAATGGTAGCTTCATCGAATCAAGCACTGAAACATTCATTACTGAGATGATGTCCAAACATGGCAAAGAACACTTTGGGTGTTTCTCCTGCAAGTCCATGTGTTCCACAAAATCAGAAAGCTCTGAGGTCTACACAAGTGTCGAATCCCACTACCGCAACGAAAGAATGCTTAATCAACATAAGAAACCCCAGGGCCGAGATAATCAAACCCCTAAGACATTCGATGCTCAAGGAATATACGCTTTAACGCTCAAGCATCTAAGAAGCCATCAAATTTTACTCCCAATCAAAGAGTACAGCTTCAGCACAAATATCTCGACGATGACACATTGATTCAAAACCACGATCAAAGTGTTACTAAACTACAATCGATAAGTCTTCATTATCCCATGATAAGACTTCTGAAGCAGATGCAACATCATCCGTACCTGGATGGCACTAACTCCTTCAACATACACTCGCAACCTGAGGTGATTCCATGAAACTTCATCAACGGGATTTCTCTACATCACAAGCCCCTGCATGATTGGGGAACTTTCTCTCTTCACCAATCATATCCAGTATGAAAAATGCTGATGCTATCTACCGCAACAACATCGACTCACCGACAAAGCCAGTTCATACTAAAGTTATGCTTTCGGGAGCATTCAGGTTGAACTCTCAGTACACCTTCATCTTAGGGACGCTCAACTCATCAACTAGTTCGTGAATGTAAAAGGCTCACTGGATGAAGGGGCAAGGATTATATCTATAATCATGGTTCTAGACTTTTCGGTATTTGGAGCAACTCCAACCATGGTATCAACATCAACAATAATCTCTAGAGGAACACCATCCATGATCTCAGCATCGACAAATATCTCAGTACCAACGACGGTCTCAGGAGCAACATCCTCAGGGCTTCATCAACTAATCATTCTCTGAAGTGTTACACATGAAGTGGATTTCTCTAAGAACCAATGATTCATATCAAGATGTGTAGACCTGATAACATGCTCACATGAAAGTCTTCCCAAATATGGCACGAATGGTGGGCATAATCCAAAGTCTTCTACGAGATGTTCTCATCACCTCTACAAATGAGATACAACACAATTCAGGTCATGGGTTTGCAAAAACGTACCAATGGGTGAGGAATGGGACAATACTTACTCAACAAAAGATGTTCGTCTATGTCTCTTCTACAACATACCAAAAGGAAGCATTAATCGGACATACGAGCTGAAAGATATAGCCTTTACCGTCAGGTCTACGAAACTTGAAAAATTTGTACGGGATTACAAATTGCAAATGTGCATGCTTCGTTGGCGGACCTCTACAACTCCGAATTGAGTGACTCTTCTATCATGTAATAACTCAGTCTCTTAGATTCAAAAGTTGGGGTCAAGCATCAAATTTCGACGTCGTGTGAGGTTCCTACAGCTTCCAGAGCATACAACATGCAAGCAGAAATTCGTGGACGGGATTCATAACCTCTACAATCGATCGATGTCCATCAGATATTTTCGCTAAGTCCTTCTTCATTAAGGTACCTCCAACTTCTACCACCTGGGTCTTTACATCAATTTTCCACCTGGGTCCTCTATCTAAGTCTTGCAAGAAGAAGAGAAAACGAAAAGGAGAGATTTAACAAAATACTGGGGTCTGACGGTCCACTTATCATGACGATCAGTTTCACAGTCCAAGACCCGTGGCCCCAGACTCTCATATGCTAATCATTATTCATAAAAGGAATTTTACCACGGAACATGCAACCATGGTCATTACACCACCCCCTCTAGAGAGCAACATCAGCTATGTTCCCGTGACCCGGGTTTTAGAAGTAATGTTTCTACTACTACTGATAGAAGATGGCGCTGCAAGAACCACCATTCTCATGTATCAATCAAGGGTTCCTGACCTAAAATGAATCGATGACATCAAAATCCTTCACCAACCGTTCAAGACACAAGCGAATGGTCCAAAGACACAACAAGAGTGTTTTACAACAAGCTCGTCTGAGATGATTTTTTACTGTCATGCACAAAGAGGCGAGCTGGGAGAAATTGGTGAAGAATATAGGGATGAGTCATATACCATTCTCTTTGTATGGATGTCTTCTACAACATATCCAAAATTCACAGCAATTGGAGAAGCAAGCGAAGAGTTGTGGCCAAAACATTGGACCACATGCCAGCTGAAAATTTTCTGAAGGTCTCCTGGAAGTTTACTGTTTCATCGATTTAGATCCCTAAAAGTTCTCAAAACTTAAAAGTCTTCTTAGATAAAGTTTGGAAATTTCCTGGGCATAAGGATACATAGGCAGACCGCGAAAATCCGACTTTGGACGAAGATTCTACAACGTTTCTATTAAAGGCCGAAGTCTGAAATTTTCTGGCTCGACAATGCCGGAATCTCCATTGATAACGCCGCTATCTCCATTTGGTTCGGGATGTCTGGAATTCTCCCATGCCCCAAAGAAGAGTGCGCTTCATCAACATGCTACTTATCTACAATGATTTCTTCCTGGACTCATCAACAATAGTTATTACTATTTCATTCAAGGAGATGCCATGATCGCCTGCACGAAAGAGATGCTTACATCGACTTCTTCATCAGTGCTGGATTGTTTGACCGAGAACAAGTTGAAGGCCGTCAATCGATGGGGAAAAAGTCTAAAAGAAGTAACAAACCTTGGTATCGTGATCCTAATTGCACGGGCAAGGAAAAGTCATGACACAAGGAGCGCTAACAACTCACCAAAGAAACGGCTGGGGACTGCACGTCATTTGCTAACATCCTGTAGTCCTTGGGTTCTCCACTCCCGTAGACTTTCTTCCATTTCTGTGGGATCTACATTTATCTGGGATTTCGTTATACGATCATCTTGTGGTAAAGCTAATGAAATAAGCAGAAGTACAACTCAGTATGAAGGATCTCTCACCATCACTCAGAGGTCCCAGGAGTACCATTTCTTAAAGTTTCATTTGTAGAGATGTCATCTCTGAAACACCATCTTTGGAAGTATCATCCTTGGAGTCAGTCATTCTTGCAAAATGGCTATTTCGGCATATCGTTCATACAAAGTGCAGGATTCGACAAAACAATAAATCATGCAATTAGGATGCTCACATCAGCGTCTACAAAATGGTAACTCTCAACTCTTACCTATTTATGGTTTCACAAACTTAGTGACAATAACGTAAAACTTCGAAAATCTTGCTCGCTCCTTCAAATCTGCAAAGACGAGCAAAATTTATTATTCAAAATCATGACTTGATTTTCATCAAACGTGAACAACCCACGTGAATTTTAACATCCACTGGTTTTTCAAAAATTGGACAAACGTCCATCTTACAATTGTGAAAACTCACATACGGACATTATTTCACCATGTATAATTGTCTACTTTCAACAGTTGTTCAAAATCAAAACATTGATTTTACAAAATACACATATTTAACGTGAAACTCACGTAAATTTAAAAATATATATTTATATATTTTGTTCCCTCGCACGAGCATCTGTCTTTGAAGCGAGAGAATATTTTCAAAATTTTGTGAACGCTCACATATCAAAAACAAATTTTTTTCATGAAAGCTCATAGACAAATTTTTTATTAACAGACGCACGTCTTTTAAAAAAAAAAAAAAAACTTTTCTCTCGTACGAGCATTCACCTTTGGAACGAGAGTTTATTCTATTTTGTGAAATCTCACAAAGATAAAATTTTGGTTTTCGTGAAATCTCATAGACAAAATTTTATATCATTAGACTCAGGTCTATTTTGTTTGTTCCTTAAACTAACGAACAAACGAGCGTCTATTCCTAAAATAAGGATTTCTTTTTTAGGCCCGGCCCGCGAATCCTAAACGACCAAGGTCACGTCATCAAGATCAGCGGTTCAACACCAATCTATGCTCATTAGACAATGCTCTATCATGCCACTGGGATCTTCATTCAAGTCATGGTTTGCTCGTACTATCAAAATCCGGTAATGTCCTAACTTACGACTAAGTTCATTTACTTATATTGTTTATGACCGGAAAATCACCATTCAATGCTGACTGAGGAACACAACTTTCCTCACTGAGCAGGGGACTTAATGTAGATGGTGGATTTTCGAAAAAGGATAAAATCGTAAACCCATACTTATATGTACTCCTGATCCAACAACCAGACGAGTATTGAGGCTCATGTCTCTTATCGAAAGCATGAAGGCTCATGCCATAAGAATATCTGACTGAGAATATTGTCTCTCAGAGTATATGTAGACATGTATTCTCCCAACTGAGGCAACGGCATGTCTCATGAATACTGAGCAATTTCAGCATTTACTTCTATATATAATCGAAAGATTAGACGGCTCCTAGACAAGCATGCCTGCTAGTGTAGAGCAATAACGTCTT
>JAJJWW010001211.1:0-17572 GCA_023531295.1 Papaver armeniacum | reverse complement strand
CGTACTTGCTGCGTCTCCGATAGACGCCGTGCACTTGCGGTTATCACCGTAGGCCATAATTTATACACATTCCGAGGCCTACCACCTACATACCTGACTGATCAGTCAGGACCAACTATGGTTGGTCGTCTTGATTTGTGCGCCCCAAACTGGGTATGACACACTACGAAAACCCTAATTAGGCTTAAACAATCACGAGCGCCCATTTTCTCCTCTGCGCAATGAAGGGTCCAGAATAGACTCAAGCAGTACACTAGAAGTATCAACATGATCACCGCGGCCCACCTATCTCCACACCCGATCGTCCAAGACCAAACTTGGCCGCACACCTCGATTCGCGCGCCTAAGCTAGGCGTGGTCACACTTCCCAACCACAAACCGATCTCGACCGCTCAAGTTTACCTGACAAATTGAGGGCTTAGATCACGTGTCTATGGGACGATGAAGTACATGTATATACACCATCCCACCGTATGCACGCCGGCCGATCAGCGCCAAGACCGACCAAGCTTGGTCAGTCTTGGAACGCACGCCCAAAATTGGCATGATGCGCGGCTTTTGCGCACTGTGACTCGTTGCAAATCGATCTCAACCGCTCCTCTTCGCTGTGCACAATTGAGTGTCCTCAGACGCACCTTTACGGGACAATGAAGACGGAAGCGTACACGGCATGCCGTCTACACGCATGCCCGTCTCTGGGCCCTTTCCAAAACACCTCCCATGCTTGATTCGACTAAGATGAAGAGTGATGCTTGCACCTCTCTCAAAATCCTGATATTCCATCAATCTGGTCAGCAGACGAGTGTCTCAGATCATCTCATCCGTCCAACTTCACCGTCTTGGTTATACAACCCTCGTCGAGTTAATTGGTCAAGGAGGCATCACAGGTGATCACCACCTTCACTTTACCACACGACGCGGCACTCCATAGAATACACACACGATACTTCACAAGTATCGACTTCCTAAATAACTTAGTTATTCAATATAGCATTACATGCTACTCGGGGTCCCACGATCCACACACTCGAGATATCAATCATTTCACAAACTGGGGATACATATCGGGGTATTGGTCTGGGTTTACAAAGATGCAGCTGCGGTAACGCGCTCATCACAAGAACGTGTCGTGAAGTCATGGACTGTTAGAGATGAGCGTATAAATAAAGACCGGGTCGTGTAACACTAACACACAACTCCACAACTCCATCACTCCACTTCCTCCACTTCCCACGCAGAGACGGTGAATAAGGCTCAAATGACTTGTATAAATAGGTTATCCTCCCTATTTTCAAACAACAAGACAAGTCCGCATAACAGAGGCAAGTGTTGATACCACGTATTCAAACATCGAACCGGGAGAAGCTTACATCCCGTGCCGCCACTTTCCCTGATAAGTTATACATAGCCAACACTCACATTCTCAACACCTTCTTCGCTTCTCCCTAAGATCAACCCTATCTCCTTCAATTTGTGACCGAAACAAGTCTCGAACGGCCATTTCTTGTTTAGGCCTCGATTTGCACAAAATTGGATTTCGACCTACAACACTCCCTTTGTAGTGTATTTGTTTAAGGTTTAGACTCATTTCTCATCCACACACTTCAAATTACCAAAACCGACAGAAATAGTTTTCACCCATAAAACAATTACAATTACAAAGCTGGGAGGTTAATCTCTGGTTGTTTACCTCAATTTCTAAATCCGATTCAATTTCATCAATTTCAAAAAGGGTAGATCTTAGAACAAATTCAATCAACAATTCATTTCAAGATAGAAACCTAACCAGATCAAGAATCAATCCTATGAGCTAGTGCATAACACTCACGGTGTCGTATGCACCCATGCTGGAGCCACACAAAGGTCAAACACATCTCGTGGAGTCAAGTATTTATCAACAATACTAGCTGAGCAGGTGAGACATTCCAATAGTAATGCCCCATCACTAGAGCCGTGAGTAAGCTGCAACCCGAAGATATCTCAAGTGTAACGCCTCTCCCAGCGGGTCACCGCGTAGCAACAACTTTCACTCCTTCATCAGACCAAAGGCGGGAGGCAGGAGGACCACCATTATGTACTATTGCGTAATTTGATGAATTTGCTAAGACTCAAACGGATATGGCCGCAACTCGAGAAAAGAAGTACTCCTTTCCAAAACTTTAACTCGAACGAGTGCCACAAGATTCACGATAAACCCTAAGACTGACAAGAGATGCCTTCAATACGCCGGAGCGAGGAGCGTTTCGCCTGCACCCGCCATGAGTGAAGTAGCTCATGTTTCTCACGAAAGCTCCAAGAGAAAGGGGACCAGCCATCCAACCCATCTACGTGGTGAAATCGAACGACTTCTCAAACCGAGGCAAAGGAAATCGGCGGATGCACACAAACATCGGCCGCCATACCCTCAAGATATGCACTAATCCCTCTTCCAGAGGATACCTCTCTCCAGTTCTCCCTCTATGGTAAATCCTGACAACCCGTGAAACACATCTCTAAGTTTTTGGAATCCTTGGGGGAGCATGAGTACAATCATGTTCTCCGCCCGAAAAGAGCTCTCAAAATCACTTTACGGGAAGGAGTACACTCGTACAACAACATCGCACCTAGCAGTTGTTTATGGGTGAAAACTATTTCACGTTTTTGGTAATTTGGGGGTGGAAATGAGTCTAAACCTAACAAATACATTGTGTGGTGAGTGCTTGCATTCGAGAGATCAATGTTTATTGCAAGTCCGTTTAAACCAAGAAATGGCTGTTCCAGGACTTGTTTCGGTCACAAAGTGAAGGAGATGGGGTTGATCTTAGGGAGAGAAGCGAAGGTGTTGAGAATGTGAAGGTGTTGGCTATGTATGACTTGTATGTAAAGAGTGGACTGGTTAAAATGGATGTAAGCTATCGAGTTAAGGTGTTTGAATACGATTGTATCAACACTTCTCTCGTTTCTGGACTTGTTCCTCTTTAAAAATAGGACGGAGAACCTATTTATACAATTCTTTTTAGCTTCCAACCTTCAGATTATGGGAAGTGGAGAGGTGGAGTGATAGAGTGCTGGGAGTAATATGTTAGTGTCACACGACCAGGCTTGCCCACTTCTCCCATCACTTAACCGTCTCATGACTCCCGACACGCCTGTGATGGCGTTGTGCGCCGCACGCTGTAAACCGCCAGACCAATACCCCGCATGTATCCCTGCAATGCTAGACATGATTGATGTACTCGAATGTGTGGGTCGTGGGACCCACAAAAGGTAGCATGTAATGTTAAATTGAATAACTCGTGGTTATTTGTGAGGTAGATACTTGTGAAGTATCGTGTGTATTCTATGTATTGCATCATGGTGTGGTAAAGTGACGGGTGGTGATCACCAAGACGCCTTATCGACCAATTAACTCCTCGACTGTGGTCAGTAGCAACCAAGTCTCTGAAGTCGGACGGACGTAGATGATCTTCTTGAGACACTCATTTGCCACCGTTGATGTGAATTAGGGTTTTAGTAAGAGGTGCGTACATCCCTCTTCACTCGGCCGAATCCAAGCTTGGGATACGATTTGGCCAAGCTGATCATACATGCGTGTAGTACTCGCATGACTCGTTGTTGATGGTGGGTTTTCATTTGAGGTTAAAATTGTAAAAACCGTAAAAATATATGCAGACATCTTGTAAAATATAAAGCCATTAATAAGTGTTGGATATTCCCTCACTTAATTCACCAAGAATGGAGCATGTGGCAACAATCCCATTCTCGTGAATACATGAAATTCCTCCAGTGTCGGAGCATGTGGCAACAATCCCTCTCCGTGAATTTCATATCGCCTTTGTATTTCCAAAGCACTCCATTATCGCTGTGGCATGACGACCGAGTGTTACTCTTGCTGCAGCAACACGAACCTCCAAGCACTATAATGAAACCATGTACGCAAATACCCGTACATGTGCGACATTTCTGCAAGTTATACTAGCCCGATTGGACCCCTTCCTGTGTTATACTAGCCCGACGAGCATCCTGACCGACCAGAGTCAGCCGTGATATGATTCGATCGCTAGCCATCCAACTCCATAAGCATGATTGATGACCCCCGCATCAATTCCATCACCCCTGCAGGTATGGAATACCCAACGGCCGAACTCCGCATGGTCGGTCATTGTCCTAGCTTGCCAAGAAACCGCTCATACCAAGTATTGCGGACTATTAAACCCTAAATTGGTGGCTCATGATATTACATGTGTTGCAAAGTTACCCCAACCATCCATCTTCGCAGTATAGATGGAGGGTGTAGATGGTAGATCAAAGGGCCCAGAGCATGTCAACACGATCACCGCGGCCTGCTCTACACACTTGACCAATCGGTCAGCTAAACCACATGTTTGGTCGTGACAAAATTATCGCCCAAACAAGAGATGGCATGCAGACATGAAACCCAAAATTAGTGGTTTTGAGTAGGGGTGTTCATGGTTACCGGTTAACCGAGAAAAAACGAACCAAACCAAACTAACAGGGGGAAATCCGAACCGAACCATTAACTAATGGTTGGTTTTGCTTAGAAAAGATGAAAACTGAGATTAATGGTTTGGTTTTGCATGATAGAGAAACCGAACCAATAACCAATGGTTAAATCAATATTGATAAAAATCATTGATTAAATTTTCATTAGAGATGTCACCTATTATTAAATCTTCTTTTGATCTCTAGATTTAGAGTAAGCTTTAACCACACTTGATATTCTTCTTTTATTTATTTTTTATTCCAGAATTTTTTGTAAAACCAATACTATTTTTTTCTCAGAATTAGTGTAATTTTTTTTTTTTTGGTTTGACATAATTATTGGTTAACCAAAACCACTGGGAAAAAACCAAAACCGGCCGAACCATTTGGAAACCTAACCAATGGTTAATGGATTGGTTTGGGTTTAAATTTTTAGAAACCGATAATATTGTTTTCCGCCTTTGGTTTGGCTTGAAAATCAACTAAAACCGACCATGAACACCCCTAGTTTTGAGCATCATGAGCGTCCATCTTCTCCGGCACGAATGGAGGGTCCTGCATTGACATTAAACAGTCCGGGTCATACCAAGATGACCACAGGACCATCTACCTCCTCATGTGTTCGGCCAAGGCATATCATGCCTCGGGTTAATCCAAAACGTGCGCCAAAACTGTTAGCGTGGCCACGCCCCAAAACCACAACCGATCTCGACCGCCAACTTCGCGACGATTTGGGTGGCTCCTGATCACGTTTAATGGGATATCTGTGCATAGGCGTGAACACCAGCCTACCATCTTCACGTCAGTAACCAATCGCCAAGACCGACTTTCAAGTTAGGCTGCCTTGGAACGTTGCTTGAAAAGAGCATGGTGCGCGGCCTTACGGCATCAAATTCCTATTGCAAACCTGATCTCAACCACTCCTCTTTTGCTCACAATTGAGGGCCTAGATCGCACCTTCATGGGACAAGTGAGACATGGACGGTACACCTGCATGCTATCTACCTCGCACGCCCGTCCGGTCCTTCCGAAATCCTTCCCATGCTGGTTTCACTAAGTCAAGAGTTATGGGCCATGCGCCTTCAAAACCCTAATTTCATTAACTAGTCGGGATGAAGTATCTCAAAGATCATCTCATCCATCCAACTTTCACCACTGTATACAACCCTCGGTCGTGAGTTAATTGGCCGGGTTGAGGCCATTACCCATCACTTACCACACCATGATGCAAAGATCAAGATAAAATACACACGATACTTCACAAGTATCGACTCTCCTCGAATAATGCAAGTTTATTCAATTCAAAGATTACATGCTATCTTCAGGGATCCACAATCCACACATTCCGCACATCAATCATGTCACAAACCGGGGATACATATCGGGTATTGGTCGCGCTTTACAAAGGCGGCAAATGCCATGGCAACGCGCTCATCACAAGAACGTGTTGCAGAGTCAGACGCAGAGATGAACATGAGAAGTGGGCAAGGCCGGCCGGTATCACCAACGACAACTCACTACTCATCACTCCACTTCCTCCACTTCCCACGAGAGACGTGAATAAGGCCTGACTTGTATAAATAGGTTCTCCGCCTCTATTTCAAAAAACAACCTGAGAAAAACATAGAAAAAACAACAAGAGAACACCAGAGCTCGCTTTTACACCAACCGCAAGCTTGTTTCACTTTCCCGTTGCAAGTCATAAGCAAGTCTACACCTTCACATTCTCAACACCTTCTTCGCCTCTCCCCAAGATCAACCCCATCTCCTTCACTTTGTGACCTAAACAAGTCCGGGAACGGCTTATTTCTTGGTTTAGGCCGACTTGCACAGATTGATCTCGAATCTACACACTGCCACCGCTAAGCAAAGGCATTTGTTTGCAGGTTTAAATTCATTCCTCATCCACACCCCAAATTACCAAATTTCAGAGAAGTTTTCACCATAAACAATTGGCGACCACAAAGGGAGGTTGATCTACCTATTGCAAAATTGAATTCTCAATTCTTTCTCGGTTTTCGGCCACGACACATCCTTCATCATCGAAAACCACAGCGGTTCAGATACCATGGGAAGTGTAGCTAGAATGCCGAGGATGTCCTGCAAAATCAAGCCGGTATCACTCAAGACAGAGCGAGAAATTTCGCTTTGAATGATATGAAGAAAGACATATTATAAGAAGGATCGGCAGCATCTACTCAAGCAAAGGTAAGAAACGTCAATCCTTAGTCGAGTCACACTTTACCGGTGGAGAGGCAAAAAGAGCGCCAGAACCCAGGAGATTCAGAAGATGAACAACATGGTCCACCAACAATGAAGAACCGAGGCAACTCCACATAGGAAAGGACTTGTCCTAGTACTACAACGCCTACCGAGAGCAAAGGGGAACCCGCAGCCTATGGAGCCTCGTTGGAAGATTTATATCTAAAACTTTGTCAAGCTCCTAAGATCGTCTAATCCAGACGCCTTTTCCCAAGCAAGAAATGCTTGAGGAAGGAGAGATCGATCAGAAATACGTGAATACGTAGGGGATGGGGAGCATTCAATTCCATCACTCAGCAAAGGATATTGGCACAACACATCCCATCACTGAGCCGTGATAGAATTTTCATGAAATCCGCATCTCATTAAGTGTAACACCTCTCGGTAGTCACTATAGTAACAAATTCCACTCCTTCATCGATGAGGAGCCGGAGGGACGATAGGAGGACCATCCCCATTACCATTGCAAACTTGATGGAGAAGCAGAAGTTCTTGCTAAGACTAAAACTGATATGGCCGCAACTCGTGAAAGAGGTACTTACTTTTTCTAAGACATTAACCGATCGATTTCCACAAGAGCCGCATAGCCTGAGCAAAAAAGGAACGCATTCAACGCACCGAGAAGGTACTACCACATGACCTCCTCCATGGACCCGATCAAAGAAGCAACATCGATGTGAGCGGTCCTGGCTGCCGAGACTCTACACCGGGATCGATCCTCACAACATCCTCCTCAAGTCAAGTCAATAGTTTCCACCGTGAAACCGAGGCCGGGTGGATCGGGAAGCTGCTTACCGGGAGTTTATGCAACTTTCACCTTCTCGAAGAATCAGATTTGAGACATTTTGCCGCAATCAACTGTAGGAAGTTCACAACCATGCCCTACATGTCACCGCACGCAATCAAGGATTCGTGAGTTCAAAAGGGCCCTCGCCGACACGGGAGCATCTTCGAATGTAATTACTCTCAAGACTCTCAAGACGATCCAAGGTTAGCCTATGCGAGATTGTACGACTGACTCACCACGATGACGGACTTCGAAGGAAATCGACTTGCACATACGGGTATGTCAATCGAACTTATCAGTAGGACCCGTTCAATCAAGAGAAAAGTTTGAGGTCATAGAAAATAGCCGGACTACCATATGATACTCTGAGGAGACCATGGCTTCACGACAACAAGGTCATTCCCTAGACGTATCACCGAAGTGCTCGAAGACCATGCTAAACGAGAAAGTCATCCGCATTCCCGCATCATTGTCTCCGTATGCACCAATATGCGGAGTGGAGCTGTTCGAGCCAAAAGGTACTCACGCAGGAGGATCGGACAAAGTCCCGTGCACCCCACTACCCACGTGGGCTTCAATCAAGGAAGGAGACCGACTTACACCACTGGAGGCCAAACACTACAGCCACATGTCTCATAACGAGGCGTCCATCTCTATCCTAGGTGAGACTCCAACTCATGCTCACACCAAAAGGGGACGCACTTTCGAGGTGAAGCGTGATCGAAGGGGAGAACAATATACGGCACGCTGTTAGCAATTAGCGGAGAGACTGGAACCCAGCCTCTCCGCCCAATGAATGCTGCAAGAATGATGAAACACAAGATGAGGTACCAGACGCCCCGCATCAACTACAATATGGAACCAATTCACAATCGGCGAGCGATATTAAATCATTGAGGAATCTCCTAGCCTATCTTCATCAGTCAACCTTGTGCTACGGATAAACGCATGAAGCTCGTGGAACTTCTCAAAGAGTACCAGGTGACATATTCACTTGGAGATATGAAGAAATGCCTGGATTTAGATGAAAAATTGGTCACCCATCATCTACATGTCATACCCGGATCCAAGTCGGCTAAACGAGCTTGTAGTTCATACATGAGGAAAATGGATAGATCGTAGCCGCATAGACTTCGTGAGACTTGAACAGTGATGCTCCAAAACGATCCTCCTCTACCTAACATCGACATGTTAGTGATGCAACCGCGCTGAAACGCATGTTCTCCTCCATGGATGGATGTACGACGAGTATTGTGGCTTGTTCGACTATCTAATTAGAGTTTATTTACTAATAATTGAATTGAATTTGCAAGGTACCTCTCCTGTAGTCATTTTGGATTCGTTCATTGATTTGTCACGAATAGACTGGAGTTGGAAATATAGGTTTTGTAGGTATATCTCTAGTAAACCTTCACGAGACTATAACTCGTCCAACTAGGATCACCTAGGGTTTAAAGGCTTGTTATTTATGCTAAAATTAACCGTAGCCTCGACTGACACGTGAGTTGTTGTATTTTATTATTTTGTTTGATTTGCTCGAGGACCAGCAAAGTCTAAGTGTGGGGAATCTGATAGGTGTCTAAAACACCTAATTTACTATCTAGTAGTTACGCTTTCTTTGCTATTTTTCGGTGAATTATGTACTTTACGCGTGTTTTTGAGTTATTAGGTACTCGGAGTCGCACTGACTGAAAAGATGGAGAAATCACCCAATTGGAATAGAAAGGAAAAATTATCATTTCACAAAGCAAGCGATACTCGGAGCTCCAGGTCATAGATAAGGGATAACCAGTTGAAGTCTAGTGAAATTGGCTAAGAGCACCCATGGGTGTTAATAGCCGCTCATACTATGAGACCTAGTTGGGTCGAATCTGTTGTTTTAGACAACATTTCTTTCATTTCTTCTTGAGCTGCAAATGAATCAGAGGAAGAGCAAGTTTTGTTGATGTTCAGTGAAGGATGAGAATCTGTTGCTGTTGAAGTTAAGAAGAAATCTAGCTTGGGGTTGATGTGAATTTGAATCGGTAGTAGAATGAATTAGGGTTTCTGTCTTTGAAGGGATTGTGATGAATTATAAGATGGGTTTTAGTCGAAGTCTCGATTGATTCTAGTTGGAAGGAACACAGAGAATGGGTTACTCGATTCTTGAACTCAACGAGGTATTTTGGATGATTGAATTCGATGAAATCGGAGAGGAGATGTTATGGAGTTAGGGTTGTGGTTCAAATCAGTAAACAGGTGATCAATCTAGAGAAGATGAGATGGGGTATGTGGTATTGAGTACTAGATTTCATGGAGAAGATTGAGATGCTTCGATGAAATTAGGGTTCTACTTTTCCCTTTCTCGAGCTCTCAATTCAAGATAGGTCGGGATGAGCTCAAGACAAGAGCCTATATTGCATCCACAAAATCGTTATCCGAGCGAGAGGATGACTTCTAGTCCAAAGAAATTAAGGAGCCCGACAAACACATCGAGACCCCAATTGGCAGCTGAGATAACTGAGGTTGATAAAATTGTAGGATCGGATCGGCCGAAGATAAAGGGCGCTTCCTTGACTGAGACATTAACTCTGCATCAATTGGAAGAGCACGTTACAAGTCTGAAACAGTGGGTTGATGCAAGTAAGCCGGAGGTAGATGAGAAACCAGCAATTGCAGAGCTGTTGAGAATGGCAGTGTGCAGGCAGGAAGGAGTCTGGTTAGGGAAGTAAGAACTTGATGCTGCTATAGTGGTTTTGCAACAACTTCGTAGATGCTCGATGCCGCAATGTAAGATGGAAAGAAAATGCAGCTTGTATGCTATGGCTAGGTCAAGAATTGGCAATTGAAGTCCGCACAAGAACTCCGACTTGCAAGTGACGGAAGGGTATTGGAGTCATAAAGATAGATATATGGAGATGGCTCGCTTGAGGGTTAACTCAGTGGCTCGGTGGCTTGGAGATGATGCAAGAGTGTGGTTGCAGGTGTGGTACCGCAACCGGTCGGGTGCTCATCACAAATGGAGGCCTGGTGCTGCAACTGGTGCAACTAGTAACGGAGTGCTGTAGGTGTGCTTTGGCATGTGAAGGTCGAAGCAATGCTCGAACGAGAACAGGAGATGGCAGCAACGTTGAGGATGAGCTGTGGACACCGAGACAGAAGTTGGTTGGTTATGGAAGCGAGACTGTTAACTGAATTGGAGGAGCTGGTGGAGATCAGATGCAGTTGCTGTTGGCCTGAGATTGAAACTGGTTCAGGTGAATTAGATGGAGGTGGTTAAGATGCCAGGGAATTGGTTGCACTGATAGAGGCTTGCGATCGGGGTCGTGGGTGAGACTGCAATGGTTGAGTCAAGAGCAGGTGGTGCCGGCATAGTCGTGTGGTGTCGATGAATATCTCATGGAGCTGACCAGGCAGGTGCAAGCTAGAACCGGTGATTGAAGCAATTGCAGGCCCTGGTACCGCAAATTGGAATGGTGGCTTTGAGCAGATGGTATCTGGGACGAAGATGCACTAGTTACTGCCATTTGATGGAGTAGTTCAGTGAGGCAATGGTGGTGTCAGGTGGTGGTAATGGCTAGGCCAAAGTAGAGATGGAGCTGTTGGTATAAGGCATGACTCGGGATTATGAGAGGAGTTTGCTGGCAATGAGAGGATAAACTGGAGCTAAGGCTTAGGCTGTCAATAGGTGCCGAGTAGCTACCAGCTATGTGAAGTCAATTGGTTAGTCGTGGCTGCGAAGTAATATCGCAAGGGTGTAGTGGTTGCGGTGCGGTCGAGTCAAGTGTGCAAACCGGAGGATGTGAGATTGCGCAGCACCTGGTGGATGGTGGTTCCGCAGCGTGGATTGCAAGTGATGAACCCGAATGGGTATACTCGAAGTTGTTGGTGTTGCATTACTGTGAGTCGATGTTGAGCTCGTGCACCGTAGTAAGAAATGCAAATATGAAGATGGCGTCTACCGGATTCGGTGGCAAGGAAGGTGTTAGCCGTTGGAAGTGCAGTGAAATGGCCTCGGCAAGCCATTATTTGGTGGATCGGCTGAGATGTACTCATCATGGCTAGATGGATTAGCCGATGCACAATGATTTTGTTGTACGCAAATGGCTCTTGGCCAAGAACCCAACTCACTCTTGTCACTCATCTCGAACCTATCCGACTCACATCCTGACTCACTGACCCGGTGTTGACTCAACGATTTGACCCCGAGTTGGACCTTGACCGATTTGATCCGGCTGACTCGGTGATCGGTTGACTTTGCTGGCCACCCGAGACACTTTCCTAGTGACTTTTCCAGTGGGATTCCGCCACAATCCCAGCTTTCCGCGAGCGTTTTTGGGACATATTTTCGCACGGGTCTCTCTCCATGGTGGGCCGGGTGAATTTCCAACTAATGGACTTTGAAGACAAAACCTAGTTTTGGAAGGAGAAAAAGACTACAAAAGGGAAGACTTCTACAATGTTTTAGACCACGTTTTATTATTATCTATTCTACTTTATTCTAGGGTTTAGAACCATGAAGTTTTTTCTCTTTCTTCTTGTGATGAACTCCATGAATATGAGTACCTAAGTTTATTATTGGTTATGGAATAGTTGGATTTCATAATATGATTCTTTGATTCAATATATTAGTTTTGTCTCATAATTATCGCTTGCAATTCTCTGGAAATATTGTTTTATGATTGATTGATTGTTTTGTCAAGTTGCAAATTGGTAGAACTTCTAATCACATCTATTGCTAGTTTAGGGTTTATTATACGTAAAAGTGATATTCCTTGGATACAAGTAGCATAATATGATTATAGTTTGTAGTGATATATTCTTATGATCATATGTGAATCGTAACCTTTGTTAAATTGAATTAGTGCGCTTTCCACGTTCAATTGCTTTGATTGGCCTGATTTCATAGTAACTTAATGCATCTAGGGAATTAAACTTGATTAGTGCTTTTACACGTTAGGTTGTTCCTTTAGGTAGAATTCATATTCGCATCTTTTAATGTGTTTGTTGATGACATGAGGAGGTTTACTGGATATTCTTGCGATCAAGGTATTCTAGGGTCTTTGATAAAAGTTGAGATTAAAAATCAATTCTAGTTATTGTGAAAAGCATGTTAGTGAATGAAAACGAAATCCTTAACCAATACTTTCTTATCCTTGATTTGCGTGTTTACTTTTTATTGTTTTGCTTTTATTTAGTTTATTAAAATCACAAAATCTCAGTATTTTATATAGGAAACCATAACATATTGACAACCTAGACCTCTCTGTGGTCGATCCTTTCTTGCCCTTGCTATATTTATATTTTGAGTAGTAAGAAAGTGTAATTATATTTGTGTCGCTACTGACAAATGATCATTTTTGCACTTGATTTAATTGTTTTATGATTTTCACTAATTAGTTAGGATTTCGCTTTGATGACGTATGCTTAGTTTTAGTACTTTTGATGAGTCATGCTTGTGATTTACAATTAATCTTTTAAAAATCTACTTCGGCAATAAATTAGAGTCAATTACTTGAGCTATGAATGTCTAGAATTATTAGTTGAACCACATGAATATAAGAATTGGTGGAATCCTGAGTCCTAGTATCTCTCGATATTGTGACATCTTTTGTATATATTTTTATTATTAAGTCTGAAATCAATCTTTACAAGTCTGAGTGAACGACATCTTACTACCACTTTCTACAACATTATTGAGTCACATCACAACGCATGACAATTGCATTGATTAGCCTATTTCTGAAACTTAATGCTCCTAGGAATTGAACATAATTAGCGCAAGGCGTTAGGTTATTCTTTAGGTAGAATTCACATACGCGACTCCTAATGTGTGTGTTGATGAACTTAGGAAATTAATATATTATCTTGCTCTCTTGATTCTCTAGGCTTTTGATAATATAAGAGATTAAATCATAATTCTAATCATATATGCAAGCACATGTCTAAGATTGAAGATGAATTCCTTGACCAATATCTTTCTCTATTGATTACTTTCTACAATTTACTTTGCTTTTAATTTGCTTTTATTGCTTACATAAAAATCAGAAATCCCCCCAATTGGTTAATTTAAGAAATTGAATACATAAAAACTACAATCGCCTCTCGTGGAAACGAACTCTTTCTTATCATATACTTTAGGAAAGTGAAATTATTTTTGACGCATACGGCAGCGATCGAGTCCGGAATAGGATATATGGGTCGAGAGTACAACCTTCTATAGTAGTCAGAAGTATAGTAAGGGCTAATGTATTTGTATGGTTCATCATTTCCAATCTGCAACATGGCTTGCATTGCATGAGTGCAAGGAAAGCTATATGTTTATGGGTGAAAACTATTCCTGCCGGTTTTGGTAATTTGGGGTGTGTGGATGAGGAATGAATCTAAAACCTAAACAAATGCACTGCTGCGATGAGTGCTTGTAGATTCGGAAATCAATGCAGGCAAGTCCGGCCTAAACCAAGAAATGGCCATTCCAGACTTGTTTCGGTCACAAAGTGAAGGAGATGGGGTTAATCTTAGGGAGGGAATCAAAGAAGGTGTTGAGATTGTGAATGCGTTGGCTTGCTTTGACTTTGTAACGTAAAGTCGAACCTACTTACAGGATGCAAGCTATCGGTTCCGGTGTTTTGTATTAACACTTGGTTTTGTTTTTGTCCTGCACTTGCTCTTGTTGGTGGAAATAGGAGGAGAACCTATTTATACAAGTCATTGAGCCTTATTCACGTCTCTCGTGGGAAGTGGAGGAAGTGGAGTGATGGAGTAGTGGAGTTTTGTGTCGGTGCTACACGATCGGCCTTGCCCACTTCTCCCGTCATCGCTAACCGTCCATAACTTCCTAACACGTTCTTGTGATGGCGTGTTGCACGCTGCACGCTGTAAACCGCCAGACCAATACCCCAGTATGTATCCCCCATTTTGTGACATGATTGATGGCTGGAATATGTGGATCGTGGATCCACGAAAGGTAGCATGTAATGCTAAATTGAATAACTGCGTTATTCAGGAAGTTGATACTTGTGAAGTATCATGTGTATTTTATGCTGGCACTGCATCATGGTGTGGTAGAGTGACGGGTGGTGATCACCATGACGTCTCACCGACCGATTAACTCCCGACCGAGGTTGTATAACCAAGCCGAGTGAAGTTGGACTGGACGAGATGATCTTTGAAACACTCATCTCGTGACCGTTGATGGAATTAGGGTTTTGAAGAGGTGCGCAAGCATCACTCTTCAGCTTGGTCGAAACCAAGCATGGGATATGACTTTGTCCAGGCCGACCATATATGCGTGTTGACAGCATGACGGTGTAGGCGCCTATACCCATTACCTCACGAAAGTATGATCTGGGCCACTCAATTCGTCCGGTGAAGTTGAGTGGTCGAGATCAATTTGTGACAGAAAACCAGTGCCGCAAAGCCGCGCGTCATGCCTACTTCGGGCGCACGTTCCAAGATGACCATTCTTGGTCGGTCTTGGCCGATCGATCCAGTATGAAGGTGGTAGGATGGTGTTCACGCCTATACTCGAATATCCCATGAAAACGTGATTCGAGCCATCCAAATCGTACGAACGAAGTTGAGCGGTCGAGATCGGTTGCGATTTGGGAGGTGCGACCACGCTAGTTTGGGCGCGCGTCTTGGAACAACCATGCATGATATGCCTTGGCCGATCGGGTGAGGGGATAGATTGGTCCACGGTGGTCATGCGCCGGTATGACCGACCCTGCTAATCTAATCTTGGACCCTCCATTAGTGCCGTGAGAAGATGGACGCTCGTGATACTCAAAACCCTAATTTTGGGTTTCAAGGCCGATGCGACCATGCTTTATTCGACAGATTTGAACTGGGATAACCAACCATGGTTGGTTCCGACCGATTGGTCAGGTATGTAGCGCGCCCACGGTGATTTTGTTGACATGCTCTGGGCCCTTTGAATCTACATCTACACCCTCCATCTATACCTGCGAAGATGGATGGTTGAGACTTGCTTTGCGACACATGTAATATGCCGCAAACCCTAATTTAGGGTTTTCCGCCTATACTCGCTATGGTTTGGTCGTTTTGGCAAGCTAGGCCAACTGCGAGGGAGGCCGACCATGCGGGGTCCGCGTTGGTTCGGCAGTGGATATTCCATACCTGTCTGGGGTGATGGAATTGATCCGGGTCATCCAATCATGCTTGTGGAGTTGGATGATCGTGGATCATATCCCGGATCGATACTGGTCGGTCCCGGATGCTCAATCGGGCTAGTATAACACACCGAGAGGGGCTCAATCGGGCTAGTATAACACACCGAGAGGGGCTCAATCGGGCTAGTATAACACACCGAGAGTCATCCTGTATAGGTATTTCGTACATGGTTTCATTATAATGCTTTGAGGTTCGTGTTGCTCTGTAAGAGCAACACTCAGTCGTCATGCCGCACTGATAATGAGTACATGAAAAATACAAGGCTGATTGCGCATTAATTAATAATGCTAGAAATTCACAGGGTATATGGGATTGTTGCTACATGCTCCAAACTGGATGAATTTCGTGTATTCACAGAATGGGATTGTTTCCACATGCTCCATTCTAGGTGAATTAGTAAAGTGAAGGAGTATCCAACTTTTACAAGATGTCAGCGCATGATTTTCTGGTTTTTACAATTTTAACCTTAAATGAAAATCCACCATCAACACTATGTTTTGCCACCATTTGCAGCTGCAGGTCCTAGAATCCAATTCGACAGTATGCTTTCTTGTTGGAGAAATGATCTCAAATACTTTGTCACTTGATCTCCGAAACTTGTATGAACGACAGTCGTTTATCCTCTTGTTAAACCTTGCTTGCATACGAGGAGTAAGCCTTGTAATCCACTTGTTAGACTCTAATAACCTCTTGTAATTCTGCTCCATTACCTTAGCACGAATACCATCGAGAAGCTCAATTGCTGGAAGTGGCTTATCATGCTTAATAACATTGTTAAAACTCTCAGCAATATTTGATGTGTTCTCACCCCCACCTTTCTCCTAGAAATGCATGAGCAGCCCAATTCTCGAGTGGAATCTTCATCATTCAAGAAACCACTGAATCCAACTTTAGATTACTCATACTCTTCGCAGCAGCATAAAATTTTTCCTTTGTTAATACACAGTGTAGCACTCTTCGAATAACTTGACTGCAGTTTGTCTGCTCTTGCCCTTTGTAACCGGAATATTTCCTTCCATATGGTACAAACAATATGAATGGAAAGCATTTGGGAAGACTTTAGGCACATGCTTCAAAAGGCCGATTCCACGATCTGATATGATGGTCAGTGGACGATCTTCACGAATAATACCCTTCAAATTGATTAAGAACCATTCCCAACTCTCACATTTTTCACAAGGAACAATTCCAAATGCAACTGGATAGATTTATACAAAAACCAAAAAAACAAAAACAAAAATAAGTGACCAGTAACTAGTGTCAACAAACAAAGTTGATCCACTTAAGTTGGATCAAATGTCACAGTTGATCCATTTCAGTTGGATCAACAATGGAAGTTTATCCATTTCAGTTGGATCAATAGTAGAAGTTGATTCAAAACAAAATATAGTTTTTGGATCAAAAGTCACATTTGATCCAATAAATCTGTGTAAGCAATGATGGTTTTGGATCAAAAGTCACAGTTGATCCATTTCAGTTGGATCAACAGTAGAAGTTGATTCAAAATAAAATATAGTTTTTGGATAAACAATCACAGTTGATCCAATAAATCTGTGTAAAACAATCATAGTTATGGATCAATAGTCATAGTTAATCAACAATCACAGTTGATCCATGCTTGAACAATCACAGTTGATTCAATAAAGTTGGATCAACAATCACAGTTGATCCAATAAGAAGTAGTTAAAGCATGAATCTCAATGCAAACCAAAGAGAAAGCAGTCTAAATTAACCAAAGCTACATATAGTATAATGTTAAATACAATGTAGAATGTGAGAAACCTATAATAAAAGCTACATTTATCAACAAAATGAATGCATAATGATGGATCAACAGTAAAAAATTAAAAAAAATATGGATACCGATAG
>JAJJWW010001210.1:0-18436 GCA_023531295.1 Papaver armeniacum | reverse complement strand
TGTTGGAAAATTGAGTACAATTTCATATGTATATGAATAGAAAATCCTTGGTCTAGTACCTGTTTGGATTTGGGTTGTACAAAGTGGTTTGGGCTTAATCTTAATTTAGCCTGTTAGTTAAGTTAAGTCAGTTTTAGTTTCAGGTTTGAAACTAAAGAAAACCTAAAACCGAAACGTGAAGGGAATTCAATTAGGAATTCAAAAGACGCAACCCTTGGAAAAATCCTTCTGTAATGACTCTTAATTCAAGAGGTATTTGAAGCATCATGATTCTTCATTGAAGAGGTACTAGTAATCATTATAAATAATTCTGCACACTTAGAAAAGATCAATCAACTAGAAACCTAATAATCATCTTATGTTTTCAAAATTCATCTTTAAGTTTGTGTCAAAGAGAGTTCATCTTTAAGTTTGGTTGCGTTTCTCGAAGTTTGGAGTGCTACTACATCGAGAAGAAAGTGGGTGTATCTGGGAGGCAGGACATCGATAATCGTAAGTAAAAAAGCGCGGGTGAATGAATTCTTAAAGGCTAGAGGATATAATCCTTGCCTCGACTTTGATTTCGTCTAATTGAGTTTATATTTCTTCTTCTTTGTTTGTTTTATTGCAGTATATACACAAGATTGCCAACAATCTTAAGACAGACTCTTTTTATTGTCTTGTGTATATTATGATACTATTTGGTTGATTTCCTTTCCGTTCTGACCATATTTGCACTAATAAAATTGGTTTGTGTAGTCACAGTACAGGTCGGCAGAAAATTGATATGATTCAATTTGGTACTCAACAACCTGGACACTCTAGTGGGTTCATAAAAGTTTGAGTTTTTATTGGCTAGCAAAAGTACAGGCTACTAATGGACTTCGTAGCATCAAAGTGTTTTTAATTTTGTCTTTACTATATTTTTAAAGTTTTGTCTTCAGTACTAATATTGAACGTCCAGGGATAGTGCCAATTTGTACACTTTGGTGACATCTTCAAGTGTTTGGTTTATTGTTTTGGTTGGTGCTTACTAATATAACTATCTTGGAAGTTCAGTGCAGAAAACAATATAGTTCGAAAAGAATTTAATGGAACACAGGACGTGCATAAATACATCTGTAGTGGCGTCGGAAATGAATTTTATTTGAAATTCTAGAGAATGGTGATAGATAGCGGGACTACTAGCCACATTTGTTCTTCTTATCAAACTGTGACTAACGATGCACTAGAGATTCAGTTTAAGTGGTATCCCTTTCCATGGTTGATCACGATAACTGCCATGTGAACGCGCTGAACGTCTGGCCTGATCATCCTTGGAGCCCTTTGTCGTTTCGGAAGCCACATAGAAACCTTGTTGGTGGTTTCACAAAGATACCAGATTAATGAAGAGAACATTGGTGAAAAGCCATGTTGTTATCCCAATTGGTTGAGTAAATTGTGTGAGTTAGAAACAGAGATGAGATTTTCTCTAATCATGGTTATGCCAACGAAACCGTACATCTATGAAGGTACTTAGGGCCAACCAAGGGAATATTTAACTGAGCACTTCATGTCAGTATATACATGGCGCTGGTGTCTTTTACTGTGTAGGAGAAAATCTGGGAAATGATTCTGTAAGATTCATTCTCGACCTCTGGAAAATTGGTGATTCTCCTTTGCTGCTGCCATATTTACTGGATGACCGGTCAGGTTTGGTAAAATGCGGTTGGCTAGGTTTCATGAAATTTGTGAATGGTCATGATGAAATATGGGGGAAGAACCAATTTGAATGGTTTTGATATGACACTAAGTCATGGAGTTTCATTGATGATTTTTAAATAGAGTCATCCTTTCCGCCGGGAAATGGAACGGCCTGAACCATTCATTGCGCAGTTTTTTTTGAATCTCTTTTGAATCCTGATGGATGAACTAAAAATCAGAGATATACCCTTTCAAGCAGTGGTATAAAAGTGCAAATGGGATTATAAGAGTGAGAATTCCGGAAGTTTGAATTAGTCCAGTAGGTGGAGTTAAAGTCATTATTCATGACTTTTAGGCCTTCTGTTTAATTCTTGTCTTCTCTTATTCTTCCTTCACTTTGTTCATGTGTTGCACTAACCAGTGGGTCAACGTACACAAGAGTTACAACCAAGTAAAAGGCTTTGGCATGAATAATGATAGATAATTCACTTAAGAATTAACATCTAATTCATGACAATGACGAGTATTGATTTCATGACTATTATTATCGTCGATAATGTGATTTGGACTTGTGGCTAACTTTTTCCAAATTAGTTGGGTTTGATAACAACATGATCGGATCTAGTTTTGGTATTCCAATACCTTGAACTTGAGAATGGCTGGTCAGTACTTGTTGTTCATGACATTGGTATAATGATCATGAAATGGGGGTAAAATTGATGTGTGCCTCTTTTGAACTGATTTGGTTTGTGATATATCTTCATGGTTTATCACATGGCTTCACCAAACAGTTTAAATTTGGGAGACGGCATTATTGCTAAGTTTCCAAATTTCGTTGTTCTGGTGTTTTGGAACTGTTACCATATCAGTCAGTATCCAATGCGTCCCAGGGAAAAAACAAAGAAGTCTCACAGCAGAGATTTGCCTTTGGTGTTTTGGATTTCTGGGCCTACTTAAACATTGGAATTGTCTCTGTTCTTGGCATTATATAATAGTCCAAAGTACGAGGGGTACTGTTGTGATAGACTATTAATTTTAAGTCGCCCATATTCAAAAGGTCGTTCCAATTTGGGAAATGTTCGGTAGACTGGATGTAATACGGGATGAAACTAAAGTTTCTAGAGTGCATGTTGCATCATTGATTTGGATTGGGCTAATGATTCCTTGTTTCAACTATTCAAATTAATCTGAATTGGCTATAAGCACAATTAAAAATTTGAATACTTCTCATCCAGTTAACGTCACAATTTGGTGATAAGTCTCCCATTAGATGGACAAACTCTTCAATTCTAGCGTGTTGGAAAGAAAGAATTAAGATCATTGAAAGAAATGAAGTCTTAGTTCTATATAAGTTGGGTCAATTTAAGTACTTGTTCAAATTGACGAGCAACTGTACTACAGAAACTGTACAGAGAAAAAATGTTCATGAAAAACATTATTAGGATTGGGTTATGCCTGATTATGGGTACTACATCCAACATGGTTAGAGCATGTAAGATATATGTGAGATTGATGGATTAAAGGAATCCACCTAGTCCAGTGAAGTGGACGCGTACTGTAAACAGTACACCTAACATGTCAGATTAAACTCTTTGGTGGAAGTTGTTTTTCAAAGAAACATAATTACTGGATGACGATTTTATTGATAAATGATCAGTCCTCTAGGAATGCGAGCGGAATTAAACTTCGGTTGGAATCAGATTAAGACATCTGATGATCATTTGCAAATGGTCGATTTCCTTTTGAAATTCGAACCGGTATCTAGCATAAAAGAGGAAGAGTTTCACAATTTACTTTGTGAATCTTAGATATAGATGATTTAAGAAAGTCATCAAACAGGCAACTATGTGTTTGGTGTTAAAGTAAATGCAGTAGCAAGGAAATTCAAGTGAAGGTTGATAACGTGATCAACAATGGATTCCGGAGATTTGGACGCAAAGTCGGATTAGAAGTTCTTTGGAATTTCCTTGGATGGATATATATACTTATGGACAAAGTATAGCATGTTGTAAGTAACACATAGTTTGGATATTATGGTATGTCTCGATAAATAAATCGATGACATAGTATCATAAAGCAATTGCTCTCAAATGCGCGCATCTAAAAGAAATAGTGTTCGAGAATTGTATCAAGTCGACAAATGATACAAATTCAAGAGAGAGCTTATAATTGCATCATCGAGGGGAATGGGCTTAAAGCCTCACAGTGCACGAATCGTATTAAAGGAAACCCAACCTAGTTGACTTGGAGATCCCAAGATCTAGGTTCAACGGGACAACATAAATTAAGAACGATTCATGAAGCACTGGGAACATAACTCTATTATGTTTCTACCCATTCCTATGATGAGACAAGGTGCTGGCTGTCATAGTCAAGGATAAGTATTGCTTTTAATGATTCCTAAGATTTGGAAATTCCAAATAAGGTATGGCGGGATACTCTTAAATAGGAAATCACCTATATGAAGTGAAAGTGTGGCCGCTTTAGTGAGAACCTTTGATAGGCTAGGTTCATCTAAAAGCGCTTCATGAATTCCGGGAATTGTTGGTAATAAATGAACACAACCATGAGAACCAACTTGTGAGGAAATAAATTGTGTGATAGTTATTGTCTTGGTTTACACTTGAAAACGGATAGGTTCAAAGCCTCTGCACACTGTGACCCGGTAGTAAGCCCGATAGCTATTCACTAAGGAAGGTTCAAGGCGAAAGCTACCTATCCCCATGCAATTTATTTTCGTTTGAACTCTCTTTAGTGTCTGTCTGCATTGTCATTTACATTTTTAGTTAATGGATTTTCATTCATGTGGGGGATTGTTGGAAAATTGAGTACAATTCCGTATTTATATGAATAGAAAATCCTTGGTCTAGTACCTGTTTGGATTTGGGTTGTACAAAGTGGTTTGGGCTTAATCTTAATTTAGCCTGTTAGTTAAGTCGGTTTAGTTTCGGGTTTGAAACTAAAGAAAACCTAAAACCGAAACGTGAAGGGAATTCAATTAGGAATTCAAAAGACGCAACCCTTGGAAAAATCCTTCTGGCATAATGACTCTTAATTCAAGAGGTATTTGAAGCATCATGATTCTTCATTGAAGAGGTACTAGTAATCATTATAAATACCCTGCACACACTTAGAAAAGATCAATCAACTAGAAACCTAATAATCATCTTACTGTTTTCAAAATTCATCTTTAAGTTTGTGTCAAAGAGAGAGTTCATCACTTTAAGTTTGGTTCGCCGTTTCTCGAAGTTTGGAGTGCTACTATATCGAGAAGAAAGTCGTTGTATCCCTATAGACATGGACATCGATAATCCGTAATGCACCGGTGCGGGGTGAATCTGTCTTAAGGCTAGAGGATATAATCCTTGCCTCGACTTTGATTTCGTCTAATTGAGTTTGCGTATTTCTTCTTCTTTGTTTGTTTTATTGCAGTATATACACAAGATTGCCAACATATTGATAATAAAAGTTTAAGATGCTATCGACGTATTAGTGCCCTGCATCTATTTCCATTTGATAAATATATATCCACATGTTTAGATAGACCAGGAAAAGAAACCATCAGTTATCTTTTGGAATAATATATTAGGAAAAGAAAAAAAAAGAAGAAAAAGAAGAGGTAGAGTCAGAGTCAGACATGACTACTATCTTATGCGTTCGAATTCGAGTCCATCCAATACATTCCTTTTGTTCATTTATAAATGCACGAACCAAAATAATTAAAAGTAAAGGCTAACTCAAGATTAGTGGGTTTCCTTTTCTTGAACTTTTGTGTTAAAAAAGAGAACGAGAATCTCATGCTGTACCGAAATTACGTCCAAAATCTCTTAATACTTGATTACTAATGAATGAGTAAGAGTTACGCAAGTTTTTGTGCTGAAATGGGGGTTTCAGAATCAAAATGGCAATGGAATTTGCATAATTAATGGTCCTTCCAAAAACAATAATGCAGGATTGATTATTACATTTATGTTGATGAAGACAGATTTTTTTTGAAATGAATTGGTTGAATTTGAAGGTCTTTTTCTCTTTTGTTTTTTGGTGGCTAGTTAATTTTCACAAATGTACTCATTTCTCGTTGAAAAGGGTCTCAGTCTCACCATAAAATTTTCCGCAGAGCAGTAAAAATCTCGCCATAAAGATTTTAGATTATTTATTCCTTTTAAAAAATTCAATCCCTTAATAAATGCTCCTGAAATATTCGTTCCATCTTTGCTTTTAAGTCATTCAACAACCCTATATATATACAACAACACTTCAGCATTCCAGACTCACTATACTACCAACAACTAGTAGTAGTAACTATCTACATTTCAGCATTCCTCTCTTTTCTCTCTTTGGGTACATTTTTATGTACTTAATTTTTACAGATCATTGTGTTGATGATCAAGAAATGACGACAACAGCAACAAATAATGGTAATGATGGGGTTGCTTTAAAGTGTACGGCAGCAAAATCTTGAACCAAAAAGATCTATTGGGAATGGTACTGGAATTGAAGATTTAGATGATGACGGAAAACCAAGACGAACTGGTACATAACATAAACCCATTTTATAATTTTCTTTTGGATTTCATTTTTTCTTATCTAAAGTTAGATCCAAAATGAATAAGTAGAAGAATCACCATTTTTGAATCTTGCACATTCTTTTGGTTTACTTGTAAGAATTCTAGTTTCTTCAATATAATCTCTCTTTCACAATTTTTTTTTTTTTTTAAAAAAAAAGAAGAAGAAAGAAAAGAAGGTAGAACAAACCTCATTTTATAATCTTTCACATTCTCCAAGTGACTATTAGCCATATATGCATGAATGATGCATCTTTTTAAACTTTTTTATTTATTTTTTTCAAACTTTTTTACAAGTTGTATTTAGTAGAGACTGCAAAGACTGTAATCGAGTACACAGTAGGGTGGTTCTTCTGTACCCTTTTAACAAACTTCTGTATTAAATGAATAGAGTCAATAGATTGAAACCTAAAATATTTAATGACACCAGAGATGATACAACAAATGTTGTTTCTTCCAAGGTTGTCATTGAGAGTTCATTTCAACCACCTCCACCTACCACTTCAATGACCAAAACCAACCCAGCAAAAATATAGTAGCTCGCTTATGTTTTGCACTAGATGGCTAGAAGCATCACGACCATAAGGTTCAGACTTGTTATAATTTTTACTTACCAACAAAAAATGAAAAATAAAATGGATGTGCGCATAGGAGCATACCCCAGTGTAGACTGGTCAGTAAAACATTATTTTCGTGCACATATTATAATATTTGATTATTAACGCAAGAATCATTGTGTTTATATGTATACAGGATCTACAATATCGGCCAGTGCACATATCATCACCGCGGTTATTGGTGCAGGTGTTCTATCACTGCCATGGGTTATTGCACAGCTAGGATGGGTTGCTGGACCCATTGCATTAGCAATTTTTCCTGCATAACGTTCTACACGTCCAGTCTCCTAGCTGATTGTTACAGATACCCCGATCCTAGATTCGGAAAGAGAAATTATAATTACTCTGAAGCCGTAGGAACTTTCTTAGGTATATATGCATGATTCGCCTCATTTCTCATTTCTTGCATCAGACCTTATTCTTTCGTGAGTATATGCATATACATAGAATTAACCATGAAATTTGTAATTGATAGGTCAAAGAATGCAAATGGTCTGTGGGATTATCCAGTATGTCAACATTTTCGGGTATTCGGTTGGCTACGTAGTTACAGCAGTTGTTAGCATGGTGTAAGCAAATGAATATAAGTTCACCTACATAAATGATTCTATGCTCGTTTCTGACATGTATTTACCTCTTAACACAGGGCAATATTCAAAGCTTCTTGCTTCCATAAAAGAGGTTTTGGAGAAACTTCATGCAGCATTTCTAATATTCCATTCATGATTGGATTTGGAATTTGTGAAGTTATTCTCTCTCAGATCCCAAATATGAGTGAGCTCACGGTACTCTCAACGGTTGCTACCCTGATGTCTTTCTGCTATGCTAGCATTGGTGTGTTGCTCTCAGTTAATAAAGTCGCTAAGGGTAGGGCCATCGATCTCTATAGCTTTTGATATCTATGCTCTTTCACAACGTTTTTATTCGATAATTTTTGCAGTATTTTTACCTGATTGGGTACAATGTGGAATGTAGGAAACACGGGAAGACAACTTTAACTGGAGTTGAAATTGGGCCAGGGTTTTCAGTAGCAGATAAAGTATGGAGTTCCTTCAGTGCAATTGGTGATATTCAAGTTGCATTCTCATTTTCACTGCTCTTACTTGAAATTCAAGTAAGAACTCTTAACAGTATTGACTATATTGAGATTCTCAACCCCAAAAATGCAATGAGTCGTATTTAGTTTCTAATGAATGATATTTGCTGTGTAATTGGTTAGGATACTATGAAGGGTCCATCCGAGAACAAAAAGATGAAGATGGCGAACTTGATAAGTGTAACGACAACAACTGTGTTTTATGCCTTGTGTGGGTGCGTTGGTTATGCTGCATATGGAAACGACGCTCCCGGGAACATGCTCTCTGGGGTTTATGACCCAATGTGGTTAGTCATCCTTGCTAACGTCTGCATTGTAGTTCACGTCGTTGGTGGATATCAGGTACTACTAACAATCCTTCTTTGCGATACATTACGGAATTGTAAAATTTGAATTCCTTACCCTCGAGTTTGATTACGCGGATGTTGGTATATGAAACGTATACTCAAAGATGCTGTTCTGAGATTTACTAAATTTCGGCTATCTATATATTCCAGGTATATAACCAACCGTTGTACGCAGCAATAGAGTCGTGGAGTTCAAAGAAATGGGAAAATTCAAGGTTCGTAAATCACGAGTACCCCGTATGCATACCAGGGTTTAAGAACAAGAAGTGCCATATCAACATGTTTAGGATAGTTTGGAGAAGTGGTTATGTGATAGTAGTTACACTAATTGCCATGGTATTACCTTTCTTCAACGACATACTTGCTTTCCTCGGGGCTACTGGTTATTGGCCTTTGACTATATATTTCCCAATAGCCATGTACATTTCAAGAAAGGAGATAAGAAAATACAGTCTCAAATGGATTCTACTTCAATCTCTGAGTGCATTTTGCTTGATTTGCTCTATTGCTGCTGTTTGTGGAGCCATTCGTGGGATATCCAAATCTCTTGCCAATAATCCTTTCAAGGCCAAAACTTGATTTTAGAGGGAGAAAAATTACTCAATGACAATCTTTCAGGATGTGTACGAAAATGCAATACAGGAGGATTGTGTTTAGTTAATTACTACTTCATCAATCTTTGTAGTTTTTGCTGCAAGACAATTAAGTGATAATACTCTAGATTTTACTATCTAGCTAGCTTGTAATAACTTAATTATACACAAAATTGGTCAATTAACCCAATAACGACAATTCTGGTGAAAAAGACATGTAAAATTTAATATTGTTCAAATGGACAAGAATGTAAAAATAGCCGGGATGTAAACAGTTTCATCCTACCCATTCCCAAATACTTTTTGGTATTTTTAATTTACACCAGGATGTGTCCAGTTTCATCCTCGCTCATTTTTATGTTTTAGACAGGATGAATCCAGTTTCATTCTTGCTATTTTTTTTTTGTATCCATTTCACCCATACTAATTTTTACTCGTCTATTAGAACCATGTTTTAAAAATATTTGGACAAATGACCCATTTTTCGTTAATTATATTGATAAATATTAGACCGATCAGAAAAATTGCAAAATTACTCATTAAAAATTTAGCACTGAAATATAAATCTTAGCTGGGGCTGAGATGTTCCAATCAGATATTTTGTGTGAAAAACTTTGGAAGGGGCAGAGGTCTCTGAGCACTTGATATCTAAAGCCAGAAACACAATGGTTTTTTTCCTAACACAACTGCATGTGAATTTTTACATTTGACTCAAAAATTACAAAATACTAGTTACCAAAAAAAAAAATATTATTCCAGATATGTGCACAAATAGCTCCAAGTTAGATGTATGAGTCGAATCAGAGATCAGAAAAATGAAAAGAAAACCAAACGAAAAATGGGGCATTTGACCAAATATTTTTAAAACATGGTTCTAATGGACGAGTAAAAATTAGTATGGGTGAAATGGATACACAAAAAATAGCAAGAATGAAACTGGATTCATCTTGTCTTAAATTTTAAAAAGAGCGAGGATGAAACTGGATGCATCCTGATGTAAATTAAAAATAAGAATTAGTATTTAAAAATGGGTAGGATAAAATTGTTTACATCCTAGCTATTTTTACATTCTCGTCCATTTGAACAGTATCAAATTTTACATATCTTTTTCACCTAAGAATTATTATTGGGTTAATTGATCAATTTTGTGAAAAACAAACGATTTGGCTCGGTCGGAGTCGGATTGAAACCACAAATTAGATCCAAACACATAGAGGTGTAAATTGGGACGGGCCGGCACGTTTATGGCACAAAGACAAAGACGTTAAAATCGAGCACAAAAGACGGCACGGGCAAAGACCCGGCCCGTGGCCAAAGACAGGCACAAAGACGTTTGTTTAATGTGTTGTCTTTATGCGAACAAAATAGACACACGGCCTAGCCTGACCTGGCGGCACGTGTTAGCACACTGCCCATCCAAGACAAAGACGAAGAAGAACACGCCACGTCATGCGTAAATACTACACAATACATCATATTTGATGCATATTTCACAAAAAAAATCATTGTTTTAGCCAATTTCGACATTTTATCTTTGGTATGCTAATTTATTTCTATAATAATACATGTACTAACTAAAATATCTCAAAAATATTTATTTTGGAGAACATAAAATAAGTGTGCTAGCACGGACAACAACAGACGTTTATTTTTCGGACAAGACAAAGACGCACGCCATTTAACCAAAGACATCATCAAAGCACGTCGAATCTCAAACCACAAACCCAGCCCAGCCACGCAAAGACGCTAAGCACGTGACTTCGTGGGCTGGACTGTGCCGGGCCGGCACATTTTACACCTCTACAAACACACATGGTGTAGGTTTAGTGGTTAACCGTCCAATTAGTGGAATTTTACATGTCAGTCATCCATTAGTTGTACACTTGTACATTAGCTTTATTGGCCCACTAGTTGGAACGGTTGCCCCCCGTTTTCGCCTTTCATAAAGTAAAGTGACGAAGAGTAAAGTGATCCAGAGTTCTACATAATCGTCGACTTCCTTCACCTTGAAATTCTTTGGATCCCTTTTTTCTTTTGCCGTGATTGCCAGAATTGTGACAATGGATGCGGAGAAGTAAGTAATTTTAAACCTTTTACCTATTATTTCACTCTTGATCTGTTAGCGTTTTTCGCACTGTCTTTATCTATGTAAATTTTAATTGGGGATTTTGCTGTATCATTAATAAAAAATCTTCAGAATGCACTCCCAGGAATTATCGGAGCCGTTGCAGCGTCTCCCAGAAGATATTAATCTCGAAATCCTTTCGAAGTTACCGTTGACATCTCTCTTTATGTTCAGGTGTGTATCCAAATCTTGGAGCATCCAATTCAATGAAAACCCCAAATTTATTGACATGATCAAAAATTGCTTTAGCCTCATGCTTATAGATGAGAAAGGTGTATGTTCTTTGGATAATAATTTATTGTCATCATCGCTATTTGATGGTATCCAAGGACATGTTAAGAAGATTCATTGCCCACTTGTTCCTTTGGGATGGGATCTTGGCAAGACAAATTTTGTGGGTTCTTGTAATGGATTGTTTTGCATGCATCGTAACAAGGATTTGTTTTGTTTATGGAATCCATGTACTAATGAGCTCAAATTTTTATCAAGACTTGGATTTGAACGGAATAGGACGTGGTGCGTATTAGCTAAAGGACATGGGTTTGGTTACGACTCAAAGAATGATGATTACAAATATGTGCGTTTTTTTCGCTATAATATGCGCAACAAATCTGAATTGCACATTTATTCATTTAAAACCAATATGTGGAAACGAATATATGTTTCATATGCACTGGTTAATGTGGTAGAAGACAGGTGGGCACCAAATGGGGTATTTTGTAATGGAGCTCTTCATTGGTTTGCAATGGAGATATCGTCCTATTACCCTAAAGTCTTATTAGCATTTGATATGACTGAGGAGGTCATAAGAGAAGTTCCACAGCCAGAGAATTTGGATACCAAGAAATTTGGTTCCATTAAATATGTGGATGTTCTGGACGAGTGTCTTTGCGTTCTTTATAGTAATTCTGCTGGTTTCCAAGTCTGGGTAATGAAGGAGTATGGAAAGAGGGAGTCGTGGACAAAAATGTACAACATTTCTGAATTGACATTACTCGAGGCTAAATCATTTGTGTATTTGAGGAAGATCATATGTTTAAAAACTGGTGAGATTCTACTTGAGGTTCAATATGACTTTTTTAGTACAGCTGCAGTGGTGTTATATGACCCAAAGAACGAGGCGGGTATGGTTCTGAAGCTCCATAAGAACTTTGAGCAAACGAAACTTCGATCACCATTCTATAGGTATGTGAAGAGCTTAGTTAAACTTCACCCGGGTTCTTATGTCAGGGAAAATGACCAACAGAAAGCATTATCCATAAGGGAATGAAGAAAAGAAACAGTACAAGGTAAGCAAATAGTTAGTATTTCTTATATAGAGTAATGGAGTCCACGAACTCAGACTTTGTTTTTACTCTTTGGTATTGTTGATTAGGTTTTGATATGCTAAGTATTCTATCTTTTATTGTTATTTTCAGTAATCAAAATAAATTAAAGGATGAACTATTGAACTTAACCATTCGATATGCGAATTAACCATTCGATTTGCAGATATTGTCATTGTCAGTTGAGTGTGCAGCAAAATTCATCTTTTATGTTTACTTAAATGCAGTATATTTACTCATAAGCTGGGTTGCACGGACGCTTCATTTCTTGAGCCGTGTCCGCGTCCGGCCCATGCCCATTTGACGCTAAAATATACCTCATCAGCTACAATATTGGCCTCGTGTCCGCGTCAGTGTCTTGTCGTGTCCGCGTCGCCGCGTCCGCGTCCGTGCAACCCAGCTCATAAGCATAATCTACATGCCCATTTGACGCACATGTCATCAGCATACTTCTTGTTCTTTGGCCAATCCTTTTACTCTTCAGCGTCAATAGCCTTTTCTTTGTTTGAACTTTGAATTGGTAATTCATAAGCAATGGAGTGTCATAGTGTGCCTTGGTCATGACTCATGATAAGGAGTTTATCCACGCCATTGTGCTTGCTCCTTTGTCCATATTTTGTAAGTCAGAGGTATCAACAATGTATACCTACCGAGTCATAATTTCATTAGGTGCCCTGGATGTTAATTCAAGCAATCTTTGGTTGTAATGGAAATTGGGGCCACCCTTAAAACTTCGCTGACTAGTCGTATATAACTAAATTTAGCGCTCCGAGCAATTTAGGTAATCTTCAGTTTCAATAAGGGTTTTGTTAGAAACTGTGGTTAACCTTTTCGAAAGTTGACACATCGAGAACCTTGAAATATACTAAGAAGAAGGCGAACTGGAACCAGGAGCGGAGGATGGACGAGAACGAAAACATGAATAATAAACCATTGCCGCACTTGCCAGAAGAAATTATCACCGAAATCCATTCGAGGTTACCTCCTCGATCTCTTTTAAATTTCAGGTGTGTATCAAAACTTTGGAGCGTCTTATTTGATAACCCTAAACTTATTTGATAACGAATCATTATCGCCATCGTCATCACTACTTGATGGTAGCTGTATTGAGAAGATTCATTGCCCAGTCGTTCTGCAAGATATTCGGATTAGTTTTGTAGGTTGTTCTAATGGCTTGTTTTGCATACTCGCTTCTCTCTGGAATAATTTGACACTATGGAACCCATTTACAGGGGACTACAAAGAAGTACCAAGTCCACCTCCATTTCAAGTGGGTAATTATGTACATCTCCTCTTAAAAGTGATAGGATATCGGTTTGGTTACGACTCGAAAAGTGATGATTACAAGGTTGTACGTATTGCAGCATATTCAAAGGTCTACCAATATGTAGCTGAGATCTATTCACTTAGATCGAATTCATGGAAACGGATTCAACATATCCCTCGTCTACTATCTTATGGCTACAGATCACACGAGTATGGGAGGTGTCCTGTAATGGAGCTCTTCATTGGCAGTCAATATCTCATTCCAATACCATAATTGCTTTACATATTACGGATGAGCATATCAGACATATCCCAAAACCAGAAAATTTGGATTTAAAGAAGTTCAGTTACCCTACATTGATTGATGTTCTGGATGGGTTTCTTTGCATGCTTTGTTCTAATACTATCTTCTTCTTTTTTTGACGAAAGGGCAAATTTGATTAAAATCATCATTATGTCACCAAATGAGTGACACAAGATAAACAAAAAAGTCACAAAGAGCGTCAATGCATCATTGCATTCCAATTACATAGCAAAGTGGATAACTGAAAGCCTGAAAAAATTTGCGACTTCAAACCCCAATTAAACATCAAACATTTAATCTCCTTAATCGGCTGATCCAAATCTTTCTTCACATTATTATGAACTCTCGCATTTCATTCATTCCAGACACACCACCAAATAGCAAATGGCAAGATACTCCAGATTTTCTTTTTTCTGCTTCTAGATCTTGTCCGACACCTATCACCCCATTCCCATAGGTTTGTCTTCACATTTCTAGCTAAAACCCAATTGATGTTGAAGCTTTTAAGAAAATAAGCCCATATATCAAAGACAAACTTACAGTGCAAGAACAAATGCTCATTTGTTTCCAGACAGGCTTCATAGAATACACAAGTGGGATCTTGCACTAATCCAGCATTGTATAAGTAATCAAATTTTGGCGCGCCACTAAAGCACAGAGTCCAGAAAAGAAAGGATACCTTTAAAGGCACACTTGAGTTCCACAGCTGTTTATCAGGGAAAGTTAACATGCCACCAGTTTCAAGAGCAACATAAGCATTAGCCACTGAAAATTCCTCTCCATAGCGCCACTATCTTGAATCTTCATTCACAAGCCGAGAAGGATCACCAATAATCTGCAATAAATTTGCCACCTCCAACACCTCCTGCTCATTTAAAGTTCTAGAAAAGTTTAGAATCCAGGCAGCTTCATCTGAGATCAAATCAGTTACCATAGCATGTTTCTGTCTTGCAATCTGAAAGAGAGAAGGAAAGAGTTGTTTCAATTGAAATTCCCCAATCCACACATCATCCCAGAAATGTATACACACACCAGAACCAATATTCAAAATTGTTCCATCTTTCACAAACTCTCTAGCTTTCAAAATACCAGTCCAAACACTGTGACAAATTGAATTCCTTGTAAGAGAAGGGAAAAAAGCCTCTACTGCACCTCCAAATTTTTGATTTATAATTCTTCTCCACAAAGCAAACTTCTCTGAGCCATATCTCCAAATCCATATAGAGTGCAAAGCCTCGTTCATCAACTGTAGCTTCTTAATACCAATACCACCTCTACTTTTGGCAAAGTAGTTCTTGACCAAGATACCCTGCTCCTCTTTTTAGTAGAATTAGTTGATCCCCAAAGAAAATTTCTCATAATTTTCTAAATTTCTTTAGAAACCAACACATGCATTTGAAACATTGTGAGTTTGTAAATAGGTAAGCTAGAGAGCACACTCTGAATCATTATTAGCCTTTGGCCCTTTGATAAATATCTTCTTTTCCAGCTTGAACGTTTTTGTTGTAGTCTATAGATGATATCATTCCAAATAATTCTGTTTTTGGACTTACTTCCAAGAGGAATTGTAGGATCCAAATATCACACAACACATTTTATTAGTGTGCGAAATTTAATTATTTTCTTAGCTTGAGAGAATGTAGCAGAGCTGATCTGATTTTCAATTGAGTTGTAGTAAAAAGTTTGTTGAGACTTGTGAAAGCAATAGATTTTAGACTTATAAAACTTTAAAAACAAACAAAACTTAACTCAAAATTTGATTGCAAGATATTAAAATAACCAAGACACTGATTCCACTATCACACATGAATGAATGATGGTAAATAATCCA
This sequence comes from Papaver armeniacum, assembly GCA_023531295.1. Taxonomy (NCBI): domain Eukaryota; kingdom Viridiplantae; phylum Streptophyta; class Magnoliopsida; order Ranunculales; family Papaveraceae; genus Papaver; species Papaver armeniacum. The sequence goes on along the minus strand of JAJJWW010001210.1, from coordinate 2,705 downwards.
GAACTCTAATTATCTTTTAAGTCCCTTATTGCTTAATTCACAAATAGTCAGGCAAATTCTCAAAAATTAATTGTATCCCCTAAGCATAGATTATCTAAACAAAGCATAACCTATCTAATTGAATCACAACTAATGAAGAAAATTTTGCAAACCATTAAAAACTCTGCAAAAGCAGTGATTGAGTGAATTATAAATTATAAATTAGAGAAAATAAGTAATTACCAATTATTCATGCGTAAATAGCTTTCTCATTGCCTTGGTTATGAGAGAATTAGCCGCTCATCATGTTGGAAACACGCTCAAAAATCATTATTATTGCTCAAAGGGTGTTTACAAAGATGAAATGGAGAAAATGATGAAAATTGGGTGTTTGCAACATTTATAATTGTTGCAAACACTGTTACAAAGAACGATAAAGATGAAATGATGTTGTTTTTGTAGCTTTGCGACCCTCAACTAAGTGTCGTTGTCACTATAGAAAAAACGATTGCCTCTGGTGGTCTTTTGTTCTTCGTGTTCTTCACAGCAGCAGCAATGGCAGTTTTCTGGAACTCGATTTTTTTGGCTCTGTAGTGTTCTAAACTCTCCCAAACTCTCTGTAACCCTTCTCTGACCTCCAAGCACTTCTTTTATACTCGACAGTGGCAAGAAATCTCGACAATCAATCCGGAATCATTCTCACTTACTCTGCCAGATACGGGAAGATATTCTTCCCTTTTTCTTCTCCTGCACGCGTTCGCCAGATGAAAACTCTCCGTATTTAATTCTTACACGCTCCTGGTTGTTGCTCGAGTCACAAAACACGTTCAAATTCTCCAAAACTCATGCAAACCCGTGAAAAACTCCTCTCGTGTACGTGTTTGCCTGTTTTCTTCTCACGGTAATTCCGCCAAGCCGGATCGAATTAACACCTCTACCATCTCTATCTAGCCCATAGAAACATACCCAATCAATTTCAGCCTTTTAATCTCACCGCAACAAGCTCACATCGTCAACCCTAAAACTGCCAGTTGAGAGTTTGTTTTTCCCTCCAAAACTGGAAATTTGAATGAGGAAGATGGGTGCGACGGATAAATGGGCTATATATAGCCGTGGGTGCTCCTTAGAAAAAGTGAGGGTCCGTATAGCAATTGTCCTCCGGGGGTCCAAAAAGCACTTTTCGAGCGACTTTTTCCGCATAAGTGTAATTATTCAATAACACCTAAACAAACATAAGAACACCAAAATTAGTACAAAAATCGAGACTAACAATAGAGACACTGAGGACAAATCAGACACAAAAATGTGTCTATCAAATACTCCAAAACTTATAATTTGCTAGTCCCGAGCAAATCTAATCTAGAAAATAAAATGACTACACTTGGAACGTGCAGCAAGCCGTTAAAATGCTAGGTGGCCCTAGTGGCGAAGTGTTGTCTCCGGAGGGTTTACCATAGGTGTACCCACAAAACCTTTACTCCAGACCCTAGCTATCTATACAGAACCTTGGAAGGCACTAAAGAATCTCCTTGGTTGGCATACTTATTGACTACAGGAGGAAGTACCACGATGCGAAATTCAATTGATGTACACGAGTTTGCACTCAAGCATACTAAAATTCATATAAAGTGAGCTCTACTCGGATAGTTTACGGACATCATAAACCTGAGTCAACCAATCACATGGATAGATTAAGAAGATGGATGTAGAGAAAACGTGGATGATGTTGACTAAGGTGAACCTATCCTAATGGAATGAGATCTTGAGTATGGACTAATATCAACACACTTGCATATACAAGGGAACCGGTGGTCGATAATCCTAACTTTAGGTCAACTCAAATTTGGCATATACAAGGGTACCGGTGGTCGACTTTATTGTATTTATTAGGTTGGTCTAGTGGTGGTCTTTTTTTTTTTTTTTTTTTTTTTGTATCTCGGTCACTCTATTTCACCCTAGCAATGGTAAAAAGAAAAACAAAAAAAGTGATCGGATTCTTTCGATGTTTCCATCACGAGGATATGGCGAAACTACCATGTTTTCTTTTCTAACACCCGAGCTCGTGGTTTTATGAATAGACTCTTCTAGATGTTTACATCTAATCAGATTAGTTCCTCAACTCCTACAACCAAAATGTTTTCATCCACTTAGATTGGTTAGTGCCAGCCTTAATAAACATAAATTTCTAGGCTGAGTGTATTTATTGCAACTAAAAGCTAACAAAAAGTTTCTTCCCCACCCCCAATCTTAAATCTAACATTGTCCTCAATGTTTCTAATGAAAGATCAATACCAAAAAGTAAAGTAACATGAGGAATCAATAAAGAGAGAAGTTGGAAAGATAGTACTTGGGTGAAGAGAGAAATCAAAAACTAATATACAACATATAATCGCCTCGATGGTAAATCAAGGGTAAACGGGGGTCCTCGAGAGGACCTCCTCAACATCACCTCGTAGGGAAGGGCTCTAAAGGGTTTCAATCTCTCGACTGTTAACCTTCAAGAACTACTACCGTCCGAGTGTCTCGATCTCAACAGCTCCATGAGGGAATACGGTCACGAACAATAAAAGGACCCGTCCACCGAGAACGTAACTTCCCGGGGAAAAGATGCAAGCGGGTATCATACGAAGAACTTTTTGACACAGGAGAAAATGACTTCCTTAAAATATTTCTATCATGCACAAGTTTCATTTGTTCTTATACTCCTTAGCACTATCGTAAGCATC